>CM076664.1:4755630-4865848 GCA_038496675.1 Rachycentron canadum | reverse complement strand
TATATATATATATATATATATATATATATATAATCCCAACCTTCTTGACATAGCGTAACTGGGAGCAATTTTGTTTCTTGTAAAAGAAAAGTATATTTACTCTTGTAGAAAGAGCAATGCTATGCGAAGCCAGTGCTCGATTGCAGAGAAGCTGTTACTAGAGAGAAGCAGCATAATTTATTCTGGCTTTCTTTCCCTTGGGATGCTGATGGCCAATTCAGTCCCAGCACCGGAAAAGTGTGTGTAGATGTTTATTTCTATGACACTGGTGGGAGGTTGACGTTGAGACGTTTGGGACATGGCTATTGTCTGTCCTGCAGCCTGTTCCACACTCAAATCTTCCCCCTTTCTCACGTCATCTCTGTCAGTAATGGCCGCAGCAAAACAATACTCTCCGTGAAATGTCAAGAGAATTAGTGCAAATACACACACATTGTTTACTGTCCCCCGCCTTTCACTTTCTCCTCTTACCTGTCCCTCTCGCCCTCTTGTCTGGCATGGGCCTGTGTTTCCTGCCCTCTCCACCACCCTTGGCTGCAGCATGCTTGTCTGACCCTGTCGTAGTCTCCTTCAGGGCCTGTCTCTTGGTGGTCAAGCTCCATTATTTATGCTGTATCGTGTTTCACCATCAATTGCCACGATGGAACAATTGAGACAGATTTCCTTGACTGTCACAATAGCAGTGAGTCTCAGCAGCGGATGGAAATGGGATTAGCCTTAAATGGAATTTAATTTTCACCGTTGTTGTCTCCAAAGCCTGTCTACCACCCAGACACCATGACGCGCTTTGGTTGAGCTTTCGCCATTGTGTTGTGTATGCGTGTGTGTGAGAGAGAGATTACTGATGTGCTGCACAATGGCAACTCTAGCATTTGTAGTGTGATGCATATGTGCAACTTGTTTTTTTTTTTAAGCTCTGTAACTCAATTCTGAAGCTGAGTTTTATTAAAGAAAGTCTTACATTGACAACTTACAGTTAAAACTGTGAGATGTCAATGTCTCAGCCCACAACGCAGCAGGAGATGGAGAGTGCTTTTTATTTTTTGATTGATGGAAAAATACACAGGAGCAGCACAGCGCTCCATAAGAAACAGAGACTTTGCTCTCATTTTTATGTCAAATGAATTTTTAACAAAAATCCTGCATAAGTCAGTTAATTATCAGACTTCAGCCACAGGAGCTATGGCTTCTTTGACATTAAATGTATAAGTGAATGAATGAGTAAATAGCTAGATGAATAAGTGCTTTCAAAGTGTAAATCAATGTTTATGGATTGGCATCCAAAGACCCGCTGTGCTACAGATGAAATAAATTTGGTGGTGGTAGTGCGCTTGTGTGTTTCTTGGTCAGGTGGAATGGGAGCTGGGTTTGGAGGCTGATGTGATGCTTTGAATCTGTCTTCACCTGTAAACAGTAGGCGTCCAAGTGTATGTATGATGTGTTCGTCCTTGGGAGTTGAGGGGTGTGTGCCAGGTTTGTTTGTATGTGTATGTGTGGGTGTTGGCAGCATTTGAGTATTTCCTGAATGGCAATGGCGATTGATGAATCCTGTTCAGTGTTTTTCTGTCTTTCTCTGCTCTTGGTTTCCTCGCATGAACATAATCAATACTCAAACTGATGTGTAAGTAAAGAGGCAAAACATGTTACACTGGCCTTGGCAAAGGCTGCTACCCCGCCCCCACCCGGACAGCCTCCAACCCAGCTGGGCTGTGAGCGAATTCAAGAGAGGAGTGAGGAAAAAGAAAGAGACGAAGTGGGGGAGAAAAAAAGTGTTAATTTGTAATGAACACACTATGAATACATTCAGCTTTTAGAATCTGTCTTTTTTGCTACAGAATTAATTTTACTAATTATTAGTTGAGAGGTAATTATGTCTTGCTGCATGGGTGATGTCTCTTGTCAAGGAAGGCAGCGGTGTGGTGAATGATGCGTGCGCTCGAGTGTTGCAGGCAAATGTAATGTGAGGTATGAAGAACATCAACTACAGAATGACTAGACATACCACAGGTGTGGGTGTCGACTCACGGGAGGGTGTCTGTGGGTGTGTGGTGTAGACAGCGTTTGTGTGTGTGTGTTGTGTTTGCGTGCAAGTGACAGGGTGTGAGGCTCAAGAGGCAGAGGTGATTTGTGAGTATTGTATTCCTGTAATCTGCTCAGATCAGATCAACCAGAGCCAATAATGCAACACTGAGCCAAATACCACACTGCTCTTTCTTCATCTCTCACTTCTCTTTCACTTTCTCTCTTGGTCTCTCTCTCTCTGTGCCCCCACCACCACCACCACCACCCTCTCTCTGCCTTTTTTATTTTCACTGCAGTGGGAGCCAGCTTTGGTGCAGAGGGAAAGATGGAGTAAAGATGGAGAGAGAGAGAAAGACAGACTGGAAAGAGTCAGGAAGATGGATGGTGAGAAATGGAGATAGGACCAAGAAAGAGACTCAGAGAACAGAGGAGGAGATGCAAGGTGGATGGGATTGAACAGTAAACGATTACTGCTCTGCTTGTGTGTGTTCCTGGTAGAGCCTGATACCGAATCAAACAGTGCTCCTTCTCTCTATTGACACACACACAGACGCAGAAACAGACACACACACACTGGCCACAAGCATTTGAGTTTGTTTTTGGCCAGTGCTGGGTGGTGCTTGGCAGAAGAAATTAAGCCTAACAACCGTGGCATCTGTCTCAGCAGCAGGAGAGTCCCGCCTCCCCACCCACACATGACCTGCCCTGCTTTCATTCACTGAGCCGCCTGCTGCCAGCCTCAGGATGGGCCGCTGCCTCTGCCACTGCCCGCCAACCCCCTCCATCCCGGCCTCTCAGCACTGCCAACCACTCTGTGCCCGCGCCCATGTTTCCCCCCTCGAGCAACAACCAGGAGTCTAGCGATATGGGTGCTTCAAATATTCATAACAGCCATGCTGCAACACAGAGCTCTCTGCTCCCCTCCATTTTGAGAGGCAATTCTCACGCCGTCGCTGCTGTTAGCCTCAACACGGATTCTGTGCTCCGAGTCAACTACTCTGTGGTCAGTGTGTATTAACAGTACGTACTGTAAGTATTAAGCGGTACTTCAGTCTTCAGTCTGGACTCCCAACTGATTGTGCATGAAGCTAAATATATACGCTTGTCTCTTCTCTCCCTGCCGCCATCCCTCCATCCACTTCTAACCCTCCCCCTCACCCAAGGCAGAGCATAACCACCAGTCTGCTGAAGGGGTTTTACTGCTTCACACTCCACGCAAACCCAACCAGAACTAGTGAAGAGCAAACTAGCAGAGAGACGGCGATACCATACTTTGACAGGTGCAGCCACACATACTGGGCCCGAGCGTAAAAACATGCAAAAACCGTTAAACACAGAAATGTATCTGGACTTGTCTGCACACACAAACATGCAGAACTGCAGAGTGATGTGAAAGGCGGCTTCTGGGGAGAGAAGTTCTACTATGTGTCTCTCAGGAAGCCACAGGCTGGATAAACATCCATGTGGAGCAGCAGCAGATGCCTCCGTCTCCCTCTAATGCCCACTCCTCCCTTCCTCTCCACTCACATCCCCTCACATCCTACCACCTACTCACACCCTGCATCTCACATCCCTCTCTCCTTTAATGAAGAATACTCCAGGCTTGCTCTACTCTTCCCTATCAATCTCTCTTTCATTCAACCAGCCTTTACTCACTCCTTATGTTGTCTGCAGTTCTCGTATTTCTCTCTATCTCTGTCCCTCTTTCTTTATTCAACTTCTCATCATACAGGCCACCTGCTAGCCCTGGGCCCTGCTGCTTATCCTTCGCATTCACTTGCTGTATTTCATTTCTCTGGGGGGCATCCTGTGTGTGCTCTCCACCATACTGTGTTATCTAGCTCATCAAGTGGCTTGGAGTGGATCAGGATAGGTGGGGGTTTGAGGCTCGATGCTCTGGCTTGTGGCAAACAGGTGGCCCATTGGGACGAACTCTAACCGCTCTATGCACGAAGGCACGTTAAGGCGTTTCTATAGCAATGTTTCCTGAACTGGTTTCTTAACAGTAAGCCAGTATTTGCTAAGGTGGACCATCAATATCAGGAAGTTTGTACAAGATGGATGAGATGACTGCTGGAACTAATGTGGCAGCTGAGTCTCGAGGCATGAGCTTGAATAATATCTGGCTTAGCTGTTAAGTTCTTGAGGTTGTTTTTATGTGATTATTTTAACTGAATTGGGGCATCAGCAAATTGGCATTGATCATCGTTGGCTAGCTGGCTTTTAATGGCCGGGCCACTGTTTAATGTTCCTGTCAGGGAGGGGTTATCATGTAACCTGTTTCCCCTGTCTCCTGTCCTCGCACCTGCTAAATGGCAAGCCATCTTCCTAAGAGAGAGAGGGAGAGGGAGCACGAAAAAGAGAGCGATGCAGCACAGAGCCCTTATTAAAGCTGTCCTCCAAGGCTGCCCTCTGACTGATTCCCCCTGTAAATCTTCCCTTTAATTGGAGAGGGCACAAGAAGAGAGGTACCACCTCAATCACAAAAGTATTCTGTGTCTCTAAGGATGGATAGAAGATCGAGAGAGAGCGGGAGAAAGAGAGAGACCGGCAAAGGGGCAGACAGACAGAGAGAGGTCCTCAGAACATGTGGGTGGAGACCAAACAAAAGTCAGATATAAATGCGATGAGGGTTTTAGAAGTAAGATGACATATTTACATTCGCCTGGGAAGTGGGAGGCGGGAGGTGAGAAGATGAAAAGGTAGCACAGTAATGGAGAGAGACGGGCAGAGAGGTGCGCCAAGGGTGATGCAAGGAGAGGAGAAGGACAATGGGCGAGGAAGAGAAAGTAATGGAGGGAGACAAATAGAAATGGCTGGCAGTGAAAGAAAAGGAAAGTAAGTGTGTGTGTGTGTGTGTGTGTGTGTGTGTGTGTGTGTGCGCGCGCGTGGGCGTGTGTGTGAGAGGTAGAGGAGAGACAGGCTGATTTCACCAGAGTTGCAGCCTGAGTGTCCTCCCTTAATGGCGTTGCCATGACAACAGTGTATAAGAGAGTCAGGCTCCAGCAGTGTGTGGTATGTGGATGTGTGTGCGTGTGTGTGTGACTTTGTGTGCCCATGCTCTGCTTCTCAAGTGATTGATTGTCTGTGAGACAATATACAGTACGATACCATAACACAAGTGCACCTTGGACATTTTTTCGTAAAAAGGTGGGCAGTAGTTTATTTTCTTTCACTGTTTGTTTGGGCGTACATCCTTGTATGAATGATGAAGGGAAGGATGGAGGAAGGGAGAAGTAGAGCCACTCTAGCTGTGTCATTGCCCCTCCTGGCAGAGCCAAGTGAGTGTGCAGTAGCTGTTGTGTCTTGGCCATGTCCCCTGTACCACTAGCAGCCATGTTGAATGAGGTTAGGTGATGTCATGCCGGTCAGGTGACATTAGGAAGGCCCAGCTGTCATGGAGCAGAGGCAGTCCCACAGGAGCACCAATCTGTCATCATTATATTAATGACACGCATAGCACTGCTAGCAATGTCATCTCTTGTGTGTGCCAAAGCTAACGAGCAGCGCCTTAATTGTAAAATTAATTGAAAAACATTTTGATTAAAGACCACCCTCCCCACCCCAGCCCTCCTCCATCTTCATCAGCTCCCCTTTCACTCTGCACCGCCATCATTCTATCCCCCTGTCCTTCTGAGTTTTCTCCCAGGCCCAGCAGCTCTCACATTCACACACTGTTCTCACTTTCTTTTCTCTGCAATTGCCGCTCTCCCTTCTACCAATCTCATCAATGCTCGGTTTCTCCTTCAACCTTTTCTAACCCAACAACATGTTCCCAAGCCCATCATTTTCTCCTCCCCTCAACATACTCATTTTCTGCTATCTGTCACTCTCTTCTTTCGTTAGGCAAATTACAACTCTTTTATGTGCTCGATCTTCCTCCTCATCCCTCGCCCCCTCCCCTCCTCTTTGTCTTTTCCCATCAGGCTCCCCTCGGCGCTGCTGTCTCTCTTGTCTTTTCTTCTCATGTCTCCATTACTGTCTGTTTAACGCCCTCAGTATATCTGTGTGTCTGTGTTTGTTTGCAGCGGTGGAGTTATAAGAGGAAATGAGTTGGTAAAGTGGTCGTCTGTGCCCAGCCTCACATTTTTACCACACCCCCGCAGCTCTTTGTAGCCTCAGAGACTCTCTCTCTCTCTCTCTTTCTCCTCCCTCTCTCTCCAGCAAAGCTCCAGAACCAGAGGGAAAGAGGGACAGAGTGATAAGGCTAGTGTACATCTCCACTGGTCTTTTTTCTCTAGCCTCCCCTCTCATCTTGGCTCTCCTTCTGCTGCTCTCACTCTCCATTTATCCCCTGTGTGGACCGAGGTCCGGTTTATCATTCTGCCACAGACTCCGTGGCAAGATTTCTTGCTTTTGTGTAATCGTGCATCTGTGTGTGTGCACACACATGCATGTGCTTTCTTGCACATGTCGTGATCTAATTAAGTAAATGACACATTAGATATTGTAACTACTCTGTGTGTCTGAGAACATACTATATGTGTGAGTGCAAAATACAAGGTGTGAGAGAGAGTATATATAGGTTGTGATAATGGGAGCACCAGGACTCATTAATGTCACCCGTTGCAATACTGATACAGACAAGGAGGAGACATTGATCATCAGTGAACGATCAATAGTGGGCCATATCGATCGGAACAACAGTTTGTCTCCATGCAGATCGACGTCCCTGCAGGACACCAGGCTCCCAGGGGAGGGTGTTACTGCATCACCACAGGCTTCTCTGTTCATTTATTTAAGAGGAAACATGGGCAAAAACAAACGCCACACTGATGAGGTCTGTTTTGTGCATAATTAGGTAAACGTAGCTCATAGTCAATAGAGAAATAGATTCATGAATCTTCGTTGATGAGTAATAATCTCTAAGCATGGATATGAAATATCACAAGAACATCCCCAAATTCTTCATGTTCGCCCTAAATGGCTAAGTCACAGAAAGGAAACATACATAGCAAAATATATCCATACAGAATCAGGTGCCAACATGAGAGACGAGAGCCTGCCCCCTGCTTCCTTTACACTGTCCATTCCTGTTTTCCTTTTGCAGGACCCAGACAGTCTTGGAGAATAGCTGGCAGGGGAAGAAAAGGCAGCAAAGTGACGGTAACACCGGGTGGAGTGTTGCCATAGAAACACAGCGTCACAGCTCCAAAGCAGATAACACATTTGATGCCATTCCCTTTATCGTGATTCCCACATCCAAGGATGGAGCGGGAACAGGTGTGATCAACAGCTTTCTTAAATATCAGAAGGGAGGGGTGAGGTAGTGTTTTGGCACCAGGAGGGATGGTGTTTCTCTGAATTGAGAATGAAGCTTGTTCTGTTGGGGAAAGAGTGTGAGACGGGTCTGAAACCTCGCCAGCATGCACTGAAATGCAGAGCAATGAGGCGTAGATTGGGATACATTTAGAACACATGTTCTAGTAGTTACATTGTGGTAGTTACAGTAGTTTATCTGTTATTTCCTGCACATGACTATTTCAAATCAAACACTCTATGGTAATTACAAGTGTTTGTAAAACACAGCCATAATTTTCAGTCTCATTCCTCAATGCACACCCTCCTTTTCCCCTTTCTTTCTTTTATAGTCAAGAAAAAAGAGGAGATGGGAGTGTTGGACAAGATGTTGAATGTGTTCCTCTCCACGGATGTGTGTCTTTGTGTCTTTGTGTGTGTGTGTGTGTGTGTGTGTGTGTATATGTGTGGGGCTGGCCCAAAGGCAGATCACCAAACAGCTGTGTGTTAGTGCCAGTGAGTAGACATTTGGTCCACTCGACCCATAACGCTGGCACACAGGTTGGGGTACGGTGTCCAAGTCCTCCTCTCAAATCCTCAGTCCATCCGTCCATTCCCCTCTCATTGTCCCCGGGGCAGCAGGCGGCTGCAGCTAAATACTGATCTGCCTGAACGGGCACAGGTGCAACAGGGGGTCTGTCCCACTGCCAAATGTTGTGCTTCTGTTTCTTTTGGGCTTATGAGAGGGTTTTGCAGCTCTCTCCCTCACTTCTGGAGGGATTGAAAAAGCTGCAGATGCAAGTGTTTGATCAGCCTGCCGATACAACGGGAAGCAGGGCAGAGGGTGAGACTGAAGTGCACAAAGAAGACAGAAGATACTGAAACATCAGAGAAGGGAAATTCAGATGAGGATTTTGCACGAGCGGAATAAGCAATAACACTAATGCTGCTGTTTCAAAAGTGTTGTGCAGCTCTGGGACTCACCGGGAATGGAGTAGAGGTCTGGTTATAGGGATGGACACTGCAGTATGCCTGCAGCTGTCCTCAGGGAACTGTGTTTGGTGCGGATGTGTGTGCCAGGGGTATCTTTGTGGAAAGTTGCTGCAGGCATCGCTTTTCGGATTGCAGGAAGGGGTTGGAATAGAGGAGTGCTCTGGTTTCATGTCTCAATCAGGGAAGCTTCAGGAGTGCCTCTCAAGGCTCAAGTAGAAGCTAACGTCCATTTGTAGTGTATTTAAAAGAGAATGCCTGCACTTAAGAGCTACTTATTGCTTCACGTAGCTAAACAGAGAAAGTGAACGAAAGTAGATACATGCGTAAAAGCCTTGGTACACTCAGAGACTGACACATAGCACAGCATGGCTCTCTCTCTCTCTCTCTCTCTCTCTCTCTCTCTCTCTCTCTCCCCCTTCTCTCTCACTTTCTCTCTCTCTCTTTGAATGCCCTTGCTTTCTCATTCACTTTATGTCTCCCAGGACAGCGCTCAGAAATGTTGAAATGGGGCCTAACCCACGAAGCAAAGAGGGAAAGTCGTTTAAGCTAAGTTAAACAAGGGCACTTAGATTTTAAAGGGCCATAATCTTCAAAAAGGGGCACTTTAAAATCAATTGACAAGACATATAAAAGGTAAAGACAGATTAAGAGGAGGAAGGTACAGTTGTTGGCAGATAAGTGACTTATTTTTATGAATGAGTATTTTAATTAAATGTCATTGACACTTGTTCGATGTGCTCATCTTAGCTTATGTGCATGTATCCACGTCTCCAAGTGTAGGCTGTGTGCATGTATGAATGTGTGCGTGTGTTTGCTGGGCAGCGCAGGTGGGCTGGATCAGCATCCAGAGCAGCACTGAGCCAGTGATTCAGCCTGCACAGTTTGGGCCAGAATCCAATCAGGGCAGCCATCTGGTGACCAATCAGGGCCCTAGCTATGATGTCACAGCAACAGAGCTCTGGGTTCCTATGGAGGTTTAAATGGCATGAATCACACCAGACCTCTGTGCTTCTAAAGCCTTGTTAGTTGGGCTACAGGCACAGACTTCCCAGGCCATAGGTATGTGAGCATCAGCGGACTGTACGATGAGGTGTGAGGGGGCGAACGATGCTGATGATCAGGATACTGGGTCACTGACGCCAGGCTGTTGTGATTTGTGTGCCTGTAAATATGAGCAGCGTTGTTTGTGGCTCTTCACCAACAAGCAGGCATTGTTGGCCTGTAGACAAGCTCCTTCTTTATTCATGGTAGAGCTGTCTAGTAGACATATATTTGCTTTCACTGTGCTTATTGTAGATGTGGAGGAAATTGGCATTTCTGTCATTGTGCCACTTCGCAGATGATGGCGGTGGCACTCGAGCCCACGCAGTCAGGGCACAAGGGTGGTGGATTGTATCTGGTGTGATTGACAGCTCTGTTAATTCTAATGTGATTAATATTTCAAGGCCCTCCTTCGTCTGAATGCCTCTATCATTTTAAACAGTCTCAAAGAGCGCAAGTCAGGTCTCCAGCACCCAGTGAGTCACCCTGACCCAGACCTCAAGTGGAAATGTTCCCAGCTTTTACACCACTTACGTTAAGCAGGCCAAGGGGGTGGTGGATTGCAGGGTGACAGAAAGAAGGACGTCACAGGAGTCTGGCTATCGCTACTGAAAGGCCGTCTACAGTGCATCAGAGGCGAGACAGGACAGGCGACTGGAGAGTCTCTTTCATCAGCCCTGAAGGAAGTTGTACAATATATAGAAAAAGGGTTTACAATTTATATGGTAGCAGAGTCCAAAAGAGCCTAAAGTATTAATGCAAATCCCTCAGTTGGGATGTACAGTGGTACAGTTGTATAGAGGAGGGGGATGGACTGTTGTGATTACTAAAACTAGTTAAATCCACCCTTCTTCCCTCTGGTGCTTATCTGATCAGTGGAGCAACCAGATAGCCCCTCAGCATGGGATTTAATATCAAACACAGGCCATAAGCTGCATTCAATAGGCATGACAAGGATAAACATCAGTGGAAACACGCAACATATTGCTGACCTTGCTAGCATATAGGTGCAGCAGGGGTGAGATGAGCACAGCTTCTTGACATCAGTACATACGCAAGTAAACAGTGGAGAACCCACATAGGCTGGACCTCACATACACTTCACACAGAGTGTGAGTACAACAAAAGGGAGAATAGAAATTAGGGAACGATAGAAAAAGAGAAGTGAGAGGTGGAGGCAATCATGCAGAGAGAGACAAATCTGAGGGCCTAGCATGGAGGTGCAAGAGGTGGGAGGTGTGCAAGCTTGTGGGATTGTTTGTGTGTGTGTCTGTGTCTGTGTCTGTGTCTGTGTCTGTGTGTGTGTGTGTGTGTGTGTGTGTGTGTGTGTGTGTGTGTGTGTAGTCTGTATGTGTGTATGCCTGCTCTGCCGCCCTGGTGACTTCAGGTGTTATCTTCTTAGCCTCCAGACGTGACAGTGAGATAATTAGAAATGTTAACACTCACTGGAGCTTGTACTTCTATGAATTCTCAGTTTCTTTCTCTCTCTCTCTCTCTCTCTCTCTCTCTCTCATTTGCTCTTTCTCCTGTCTTTCATAAACAAACACACATGCACACATGTCCACATACACACTCAAATTCTATTATCTCCCTTAGCCCGTGTTATGAATGACACACTTAAACCATGGAATGACTTGGCCATGCAGCAGTGGATCACAATTAACGTCAGCGCCAGCATCTGTGGAAGTAATAGTCAGCTCAGTCTTAATGTGCTGATGACCCGTTTTCCCTATTTTTAATAGGAAATACTTATTTCAATTTTGGACATAGGATTAATCATTTGTTAGGTGAATTTGTTGGAAATTTGTTAATTCCTCATAATAACTTGAATCAGTTGTTAATTATAGTATTTTCAGAAAGCAATGCTGGAAAAGGTGAAAATGGAATGAATGATGTGAAATTAATTCACAGTTGGATTAATGAGACTGTAAGATAAGAATTAAGGATGGTAAATAGCAGTTGCATTTTATTTCCTTGAATAGACGTAGACAATAGACATCTATGTTTTAGCCAGTCAACATGCAGACCCTGGTTTACTGAAGCAGTGGGAGGACATTGTTAAAATTCTGACAAATGTCTTGGCTCAAGGAAAGAGAGAGAGATACAGAGAAAGACATGCTCACTGGAGTGTTTCACATGGAAAAATGAGAAGTGACAGAAAGCTGACGGAGGGATGACAACCTTGTTTGTCCTTTACTGGATGATCAACGTGTGTTATGCGGATATGGGTCCCCAAGGTGGACATGGGGCGGCTGATACAGAGGCTTTCATGCTCCTCTGGAATCCCTCTACCTTTAAATTAGCATCCTAACTCCGCTTACTCAGCTAGTGGCGCAAGCTGCGGAGCAGTGTGTTAACACCGGCGTTAATGAAACTGCGCACCGTTGACATCATTAAAGATAATCTTGGCTCATTTTGTGCTGGGACACATTCTCCCAGGAAGATGCTGCGAACAACAGGAAGAGCTAATTTTGCCAGAGCAGGGCACATAAACACCTTCCTACTATTATCACACAGGCTCTCACCACTCTCCACACCTCTGATGCTTTGTTGGAGGGACGAAGAAGCACAATTGGTTGGTTTGCAGGAAACAGATCCCGGGTCAAGGCAAAGGCTTGTCTGAAGGCGTCTCCAGCGTGTGTCTAATTGAGCGCTGTGTAGTTAATTGTTGTGCGTGGGAGGGCAGAAATCAATCTGTTTTCGTACTGCCATGACTTCTAGGCCCTGGGGTGAGAGGCTAAAGCTGGCAGACACAGACACACACGTACGCACATGCACAGCTCTGCCAAAAGACCCCAAAACCATGCCTTGCAAGCACTAACTTGCGCATGCAGACTCATACCCTTCCCCTACTGGAGCACACACTCCTCCAAGGAAGAGGATGTGCACGAGGGGTTATTGAGTCAGGGTGAAGTCAGATCCATCTATCGATCGACTGCTAGCTGAGAGAGGAGTCAGGAACGTGAGACCTGCACAGGTCAGGGGGCCAAGAGACTGAGGGGATGAGAGACAGTAGAAGAGAGAGAGAGAGAGAGCTTAAAGCTAGCAGCCCTCCCCGTGCACCCATCCTCTTTGAATGCAGAACCAGCAATGTGCTTTGACGTGGATATTCAGAGAAGCTCTGCTCAGCTTCATGAACATTAGAATGAGATTTCTTCAATTTGTAACTTGGGTCAGTGCCATATGTTAGATCAATGGGAGGGAAAGAGAGTTCTAGAGACTACTAACGGCAGCTAATTGTTATCCTTATCTTTTTATCTGTATTCACTGCTATACATTATTCTATATTTAATGTATGATATATATATATATATAAAATTAATCTACAGTGAGCCACTGTGTCAATTAACATATAAATGCCTTCTACAAATAATGTATTAATTTGCATATTCAGCTAATCAGCTCATTTGCATGTGTTTAGTTATCTTTAAGGGTGTTTCAATTTATGACTGAGTGCTGCTGTCAGTGAATGCCTATTTGCATTTTAAATCTTTCACTGTGTGGAAAACGCAGTGTTCCCTCCACACAGAGCCAAAACGGCTGTGCTGGTTTAGGGGGAATTTGCAGCAAGAGTGTCACCTGAATAATTTACTTTTCCTTTCAATGGGATCAGAGCACCAACTTACTTCTGATCTCATTTGAACCACAAAAGCTCCTTTTCCATTGGCTGACAGCAGCTGGCGGAATGTCTGCAAGCCCACCCTTGATACGCTGAGAGTTATTTATTTTCACCCAGTCAAAAAAACTCGTCCATTATTGATGGGAATGAAGCAAACTGGGATCTGATGATGAGATGTGAAAATAGGATGAGAACTGCAGAGGGGTGGAAGAAGCATGCGAGTACCAAACAGGGGTGGTGGGGGTTGTGGTGGGGCAGAGACGTGAGGTTGAAGAGAGATATGTAGAGGGGGGATGGGTGATAAAGTGGATGAGTACAAACAGTACTATCCTTCACTTGGATAGCAGCAGAAGGCGCCATGAGATGTCTGTTGATTCATCTCCCTTTATGTGCTTGGTTCCCTTATTCTTCTGAATCTTTTTACCCGAACAAAGGCAAGACAGAGGGAGTGATTCAGAGTGACCAGACGCCCGAGACTCCCGGAACGGAGAGGGGAAGAAAGGTCACATGAAACAGGAGGTTCCATGGAGACCACCGACCAGAATGAAATGTGTCGATGAACTGATGTACTTAGGCCTCTGGGGACAGGAGGAGGGAAAAATGAGTATTTGGAGAAAAAGAAAGTGTGGGCAGAGGCAGAGCTGTGTTTCTGTGTGCTCATTTGTGTGTCTGGCTGCACATATCTCGACGCATACCCATTACACAATCGCACAAAAACAGACCCAAAAAGTTTGTCTGTAGTGAATGCATGGAAGTGTTCATTTCTGTGTTTTTGTGTGCTTGTGTGTGTACTTACTTAGCTTCAGTCTATAAGTGGTGGTGGGGGGAGACGTTCAGCACAGACCCTCTGGATCTTCTCCATGCACCGATGGGTGTTCACCTGGTGTGGATCCCGGCAAAGCGTCTCCGGCACCGTTCTGTTGGTAATTAACAGAAGCAGGCAGTGGAAAGCAGCACCTGTTACAGCCTGACTGACTGAGGCCCTGAGCTCTGGGCTCTGGGCTGTGTCTCCCACTGCTCTTCTCTGATAATCAGACCACCACCGCCCATCCCTCCTCTGGGACCTCATAGCATGAATGTGTGCACTTGTGTGTATGTGTGGTTACAAGTCTTGTTGAAAACAAGAAAAGAGGAGGCAGATCGAAAGCAGGAGCAGCAGGAAATTCTATAATAATTGCAATGTCATTAGTAGCTCCACACTTTGCTTGATATTATCTCTGTGGTTTTGAGCTAGTGTTGAACATTTACCTGTGGTCGGCTTCCTGGACACCTGAGTAATTTACAGGTGCACAAGCTGCGGCGTGACGATTACACTATTGTTGTGTCTGAGACTTGATTAACTCTGATAGTATGAGTATTTTCCCAGCTTCAGCTCAGACTTATTTATACAAACACCAGCAATTTCTTTGCTGATTCAGTTGTTGCAAATTGCAGATACAAATGAATAAATGTTTACCCATTAAGTTGCGATTTAGCTGAATAAGATGATCACACGATTGTGTTTGCGTGTGCCTATGCATGTGTATATGTACGCATTTATTTCTACTCAGTTATTCCTGAGTAGTTATGAAGGCTGCTACTGCGTCGTATGTGGGACAGCGTCAGTGTGCCGTGTGTGTGTGTGTGTGTGGGGGGGGGGGGGCAGTACATATGTGAGTGTGACAAAGGCAGACACAGAGGGGAAGAGTTAAAGGAAGTGAGTGACAGCCATGTTTTAGAATTGGGGCATGTCAGACCGGCCTGCTGTGTCAGAATCTCCTGATGCCCACTCTGCCCATCCTAAAGCTGGATAACCTTGGCAGGCAGATTGGGGCCAGTACTATCAAATTAGATACATCACTCACACACAAACACACATAGACAATCACACACAATACATTGCATTACACAAATCTCTTGGACATGTGCATTTGGGAAAGGTAGACATGTTCGCATCCAGATAAACAGGAGAACGCCCACTCGCTGTGCTCTGGCAATGCACAACAAAATCATCTGATAACTCGAGACAGGTGAAGAGGGTGAAGGAAACTGCACTTTTTAAAGTTGGAGCATGGTTGAATTGCTGCAAACTAAATTGGGTAGTGTACTTCCAATCTGAGAGAAGCCACTGGGTTGATTAAAGTCCAGATACACTCAGCTTAAGTTTAGTTAATGTGCTAGAATCATACGCCCGTGAAGTGCTCGAAATGCAAACTGCTGTGTATGTGTGTGCATTTCATTAATATGCCAGTGAGTGCAAAGCTCCGACATTCGTAGCCTTTCTAATAAACAGCGCTCTCAAGCTATCGTGTCAGACATCTAAACCTGGAACCTGGAAAATTAATCAAACCTTGATACTGTCAAAAGGACACCACAGACACAGTGGCTGCTCTTTATCAGCGGACTGCTGAGACTTGGACGTTCTTACAACCTTTGAACGCACCACAGCACAACAACAACGTCCACTTCACATTCGCTGAGCAGCCTGCAGCAGCAACTTCTTTTTTTTTTTTTTTTCCAAATTCAGTGAAAGGGATGAAGCACGTTAAAATCCAGCATGTAGAAGTAAAGACCGAGTTAAATACAAAGCATGATACAGTCTGATTTTCCAATTACATGGTCTCACCACTTCACACAGTTTGCTGTAAATTAGAGAAAAATGGTTATTGTCAGTGATGATGAAGCAAAGAACATCTGATCTGTCTGAACTGTTCAACATTAGAATATATAAATATATATATCTGGTCAGTGTGATGCACTGAATCCAAACTGACGCTGGTGTAAAAAGCGTGAATCTCTAAAGTGGCAAGTTAAAGATGTGATGGAATAATTAGCTGATGGTGCCGCTGACACAAAAGATGGATACTCTCATTGTAAGGGTCTCAGCAATGAGATGAAAAGAATGTCAGCCTATTTTTAAATGTCACTGTCTCTTTTTGTTCTGAATCCCTGCTCTACTTTGTGCCACAGATCTAAACTAGGTCAACATCACATGTGGCGCCCCGGTGGGCTCCTCTCCATGTGTACATGTGTGAGTGTGTGCATGTGAGTGAACATGTGTGCAAATGCTTCAAGCCATGATCATGTGCATCTTACTGACACGAACACTTAGGGAGGCGGTGTCTACAGTTTGCCGCGAGTGAATCCCAAAGGTAGCTAAACAGTTACGAATGAGTTTTTTCCACACATAATTATTGTCTATCGTCCCCAATTAGTAGTGAGCATGCATTATCTGCAAATTGTTTAAGTCTGTTGCCATGCTCATTATTAGAGAGGAAGAGAGAGCCGTGAATAGGTGGGAGGGTAAAAGGATTGTGAAACCTGTGTAGATGTACAGCAATTTTGCATGTAGTCTGTGTAGTGTGCATCCGTCGTGTGTTTGTACATAGCATATGCTTGGCTACGATGTACTGTAGCGCAACAGTGAGGCGGGGTTGCCCTGCTGAAGCTTTCAGATTAATAGACACTGATAATAATACACACAACTCACAGCGCTTCTGTCCTTAATGAAGATGGATCTACCGAGCCTGGCGGTGCACAGGCACTCGGGGTGGCAGCCTGCCAGTCACAGCCAAGTGACATCTGGGAACAGCTCAATGCAAAGGGCGGGAGAGAGCGAGATTCACCAGAGAGTACAATTTCATAACATTATCATGTTATATCATAATCCATTGTTGGTGGCTCATAAGATTAATGTCAGGGCCGGCAGTTATCACTCTTGTTGTTGAGACTTAATGGTCACAGTGAATTATTCATTTCCTCCTATTGATTTGCGATGCAACTCATGCTGACAAAGTTGACAGCGCAGGTTGACTGATACTGAGCATATCTAATTTGACTGTGAACTTGGGACACAGTGGGAAAGAAATAGAGGCGAAAGCGTGAGATAAAACGTCAAAGTCCAGAAACAAGCTGGGGTTATATTCCACAATGGACAGAGATGCGTTGCACAAATTCTCAATGTTCTGTGACTTCTAGGGTGTTTTTGAAAAAGACACTTCTATGTTTTTGAATCACAGATTTGTCAATGCAAAACTGCAATTTTCAGACTAAATGAATGTAGAGTTTCTTGGTGATTGGTTGAGAGGGGACTGCCAAACTGGGTCAGAGGTTTGATCCCCTGTAAGATATTAGAGCCCATTAGAGCGAGGCTGCAGCCAGTGTTTGTGTGAGAAGACAGGTGGGCAGTGAGGTCACTTCCTCTGGCAGCTGTGGCGGGCATCACAGGGCCAAGCATTGATGGGTGGTGGCGTTGCCTCCTGTTGCATCAGTAATAATGAACAGTGACAAGCTCTCCACCGCCAGAATAAATCACAGGCCACACTGGAGACACTGAAGACCAGGCCGGGGACCATGTTCTCTCTGCTGCGTGGTGACTGACTGGCTGGCTAGGGGCAGAATATCTCTATCACTCATTCACAGATGCAGCGCTGTTATCACACATAGTGAACCCTCCACAGATACTTGTGCACTCTGATTAACATGTACAACTGTCACTCAGGTATATTTGGCTCTTACTGGCAGCATTACATGCACTTTTTTTTTTTTTTTTTTGAGAACTACTACTGTTTCGGAAACATATAATAGTTAAAGCATAGACTCTAGAGATAAGGAGGTGTGTGGGTTGGGGTTTGTGGAGAGCTGCAGCTGAGGGCGGATGCTGAAGCTGTAAAAAGTGGTACAGGAGTGTCTGTTAAATAAAGTGAGAGAGTCTCTCTCTCTCTCTCTCTCTCTCTCTCTCTCTCTCTCTCTCTCTCTCCCCCTCCCCCTCCCCCTTCCCTTTGCCTTTACCTCTTTGACAGCCACACTAGCCCTGTTTGATATCCCTCCGCTGTGTTCTGCAGCTCTGCAGATTCCCTTGTCTCATTTGCATTCCCTTAAAGCACACTTCCATTAAAGTCTCCCCGTTTTTTGTCTCTTCCCTCTTCCCTTCGGTTTCTTCAAATAGGTCTTTTTTTTCCCTGGGTTGCTGTTTTGGAGGGAGCCTTATTCCCTGTTGACTACACAGCCTATCCCCACTCTCCCTGAGTCAGTAATCAAACACATTGGCCCTAATACACAGGCCATTACAAGAGCTCTGATGTTCCATCTGCACACAGCCGGCACAATGGTGTCATTATATAAACAGCCCTGCTGCTGCAGCCAGCGAGATACTACCACACCAGAGCTCCGGCCTTAACTGACCTACCACAGTAAATAGAGAAGTGTTGGGATGATCTGACCTGAATGTGCTTGTGTAGTCACTGCTAGTTTAACAACATTATCCATCCAGAATGAATCCACTAGTGTTAAAACATTACAGTAGGCTATCAGTTCTCTCTATGGCCGAGCTCATGTGGGCTGTTCAGCATCAATGCAAATGCAATAGAATCAGGTTGTTGTGAAGGAATAATATCTGATGCTATTATGCTGTCTTTGCTAGCGATAGCCTCACCAAAAAGGATTAGGGAGATTAGCGATAGGCCCAACTGGAAGATAACAATGAAGGATTGTGGGAGGGCAGTGGTTTATACAAGCTGGTATCATATTTTTTCTGCAGTGACATTGATTCGATCTTGTTTTGGCAGCCGTTAGGTGCACAGACGTGGGATTGTACTATTTGTGAAAAATTATGTTAAACCTATGTTTGTGCAGTGATTTTTTTTTGAGTGAAGAATTTTAGGACATTAAATGCTAAAATGGCACTGTTTTCTGTTGATTTCCATAGATAATGGTGTCAGATCGTGCCAGGTTTGCCCTTGATGTCACTTTCAACACAGTGATTGAGACAAACTGTCTCATAATCAGACTGATCTGATTCCATGCGCTCGGTGGTAATGGCTGATTTTGACACACGCTGCAAGTGGAAGTGTGTCCAAATCATCACTTTGGCTAATTTGAATAATCATTGAATTAAATTCAACTGTCATACCTCGGCATCCTGGAAGGCAGGTTTGACAGTAAAAACACAGCCTCCCACTCAGCAAAGCTCCATCGCAGATGGTGATGGTAATGATATTTCATGGTATGTCTGTTACGTTTCGAAAGGAAAAGTAGGATAATTATATTCACTTTGGCGAGTGATTAGTTTTATGGAGGTGAAGAAGTAATTAATGAATTCTATCACATCCTCATTTATTGTTACACTTCCATGTATTACTCCCTCTTGCCCAACTCAAGAGAGTACAAAAGAGTATCGAGTGTGACAAAGCTTCAGCACCGATGAGTCAGATAGAGAATTACTTAGAGGCCCCCAGGCGAAGCATACGTTTTTGTCATTCTCTGCAGTCTCATCAAACTCTAATACTACATGGCTAGCCTTCACTGAGTCTAGTGATACTTTCCTGTAGAATAAAGTGCCTGTCTCAGACGTGTGACTGATACCAAATCCCAACAGCCCCGAGTAAAACAATGTAGCTGTTTGCAGCTTATTTCAATTTAAGTGGATCTTGGATGTTGATTTCAACTGGATTTTTACTTGATTACAAATATTTAATGCAGCAGTTTGCATCACTTTCTGATTTTTAAGTGAGATGTGATTGCCATTCAGCTTTGCACGCTCCACGGAGTCGGTTGCTAGGAGCTAATCATTTGCTTCATAGCGGGAGCTTCGCTACTGAACCAACTATTTGTCGTTGAAGCATCTGAGGCATAAACATCAATCCTAATACCATGGGAAATGCTGGTGCTTCATCTTAAGATGCAAAGACTTCTCTTTGCATGAAGAAACTGACCGTCATAATTTATGACTGTCAAATCTTTAAATCAATCAAGTGTCTTCCCAACCGAATAAATTTGTGTGTTTGTGTTTTCCCGCTCCCCACTCTGCCCCCTGTTGCCCTGCATGATTTTCACTTGTTCATACAACATACTTCATCTTCAGATGTATTGAAATGATAATTTTGACGAGAGCAGTTGGCACAGCTTTTATATGTACAAAATATCTTCAGCAAACTTTTTTGCCAGAAATTCGCCTTTAAAGCAACTGTGTTAGTCTAATCACTGGTGTGGATCTATAGCCCTCTGACCATTGGCCAGCCAGGAACACACTGACATACACACACTCACCTCATTGACTCACACTTATCATACTTTCCCGCCCTGATATCAGTTTCCGCACAGTGGGATGAAAACTGGAGCAAGAAAGTCTGCAGCTCTGAGAGTTGCACCCGCTTTTCTAATTATGCTGCAAAAACTGTCTACGTAAACTCTTTGTTCTCCCTCCTTTTGATTCTGGTCAGGTAATGTTCCTAAATACCTATTTCTTCTGAAAAGAAATGATTTGCATGAAGGGGTAAACATGAGTGGTTCTTGTGACAGACATACACAGCCTTTAACAGTATCCCCCACCCTGTATAAAAAATGACTTATGACACCCTGTTCTTGATGAGCGTGTCTGCTAAAGCAAACAGATCCTAATGATCATGGTGATTATCGTAATGATCCAATAGAATTGGATAATGAGGTTATTTGCTTTGGATCAAGGCAGCCTGTAAATTAATAGCTGAAGAAACAGAGGGCAGCGTTTGAAACAAGATGACAGAGTTGTATACTTAAGTGTGACTCCAATGCCGTTCTGTTTAGACAGCCGCATGTCTGTCTTTGTGTTGATAGAATTGAATGGCATTTACCCTGCCTCACACTTTCTCTCCAGCTCGGCCTCCTCACCTTTCCACCAGTGCAGTAAAAATTGCTGTCCGTTCTCCCATTTGGTGGGCTCCCGTCTCATAGGGATATGATCTTCCGCTCTATTAGAAGAGAAACAGTGATGATAATAATGGTGGATGTGATCAGTGCAAAAAGGTCAGCCTCTGGCCTCGGGCACGTAACATCCTCCAAGCAGGGAGAGCATGGAGGGCGAAGACACCCATCTCACACCCTCCAAAGACTTCTAACCTTCTGCTACCCAGAGGCAGACTGACTCATAGACACAGGCAGAAGAAATACTTTCTCCTTTGCCATTACTTCCTGCTTTCTTACTATTCCTTTGCTCTTTTAACTTGGCTATTTTCAGCAGTTTCCCCTCCCACTCTCACTTATTTATTCTTGTTATACAGAAAGCCATCTTTCCCTTACTTCATTTGTTCCTTACTTCCTTTGCTGCCATTCTGGGTTTATTAGTTACTCAGGATGCACGATGCTTCCGCTCTTTTTGTTCCCTCATTCCTTTCTTCTATCATCCCTTTGTTTCTCCTCTCCTTCACTTTGGCCTCCATCCATCCACCCTCACATCTTTCATTCCCTCTCTTCTCCCTTCTTACCACACTGAAATTGAGTGTTGTGTAATGCCAGCGTTCTTTTTGTCACAAAATGAAATCAATTTATCCACCCAGCACTTTTCTCTCCTTCCCTCCCTCAATCCCCCAAAACTGCCCTCCCTCCCCTTCCTGCTCTCTTTCCCTGGCCCTCCTCATCTTGTGAGACCACAGGAGAGCTAATGTTGACCAGTACAGACAGAGGCGGCTTCAAAAGAAACCAGAGGAAAGACAGATTTTTCTTATTAAAACCACAAAAAGTTGGAGAAAAAAACGAAGGCCTGTCACTGCACAGGAGGGGATCACGTTTGAACATTAATAATACAGTGAGATGGCGGCGAGAGAGAGAGAGGAGGCAGTGGGAGTGTAAAGGCCGTGAGAGAGAGCAGAGCAGCCAAGGCTTCTACAGTACCACATCACATGTCTGCTGCTATTTGTTTACTGCTTTTCTGCTTGTTCTTTGTCTCTCCTGCCCTCCCTCTGAGTGTGTCCTTTTCTCTCAGCTGCTGGTCATAGAGGGTGGTCGCAAACAAACTCAAATTAAGGCACCGGCTGCACTAGTACAGAGGTTTTGAGTGTGTTGGTGTGAGTTTGTGTGTTGTGCATATGAAGTAAATGTTGGTGTAAAAAACAGCTGCTGCGGATGTGCTTTGTACTCTGTGTGCTGCCTTCCTTGGCTCTCCCTCTTCACTGCTTGCCCTCGCCTTCTTTCTCACTATTTTTTGCTGGTGCTCTACGTCATCCAACATACTAATCCACACAGCGACACCCAGGCAGGTCGGTGGCTGTGGGCCGGGCATTGCCCCTGGGGAGGAGGGTAAATATCAGAGAAGGTCAGGAAGAGGGAGGGGATGGAGAGGTGGAGGGGAAGCCAAATCACTGTTGATGATGAGAGGGGGGTGAAGCCATCCAGTCACTCAGGACCTTCCATCTTGGCTGTGCGGAGAAGAGAGCTGGTCCATGCCTGCATGCTGTTGTGTATGCTCCTGAGCAAACGTACAAAGATGATAAAATTGTCTTGGCTGTCTTACAGTATTATTCAAATGCCTGACTTTTGGTCCAGAATCAAGATTAGCATTACAGTTAAAAATACAGCAGTTAATGTTCTGAATGTTCCCTTTGAATTAGTGTTATATTCTACATCTTTTTTTCCACAGTGCTCGAGAACATCATATGCTATAGTGTGGGAAAATGTTATATCTAACTTTGAATGTTGTATTATACATTATTTAAGGCTGAACCACTGTATGAAATGGAAAAATCTACATTTCTTGAATTACTGAGGTTTGAAAAGGCGCAAGCACAAGGAGCTGAACCTCTGTGTGTGTGTGTGGGAGAGAGAGAGAGAGCATGAATGATTAATCTATTATATTATGTCCTTCTAAGTTGGTAGGATCAATCTTATAAAGGGGACAGAGGGTTAGAGAGATCAAAGGAAATCCTCTCAACACCCCCTCCAAAAAAACAAACAACTCTCTCTCACACACACATACACATGCACGCATACACACACACACACACACAGTCCAACACAGTCCAATCTGTCTGTTTCATCAGCAAACTCAGCGGGAGGAATATTAGCTGTAACAATACCGTCTCTACTGTTTTCTGTCTTTTAGCCCCTGGAGGGGCAGAGCACGCTCCACTGTCAAAAAATCTGAGCTCAAGTTCCTCAGAGTGATTTATTTCATTAGGCAAATGAGATGTGTGAGCCCTACAGCAGTGCTGACTGAGTCACCACTTTTCACTGTCTCACTTTGTGTGCACAAACATAAACGCACGCGTCGTGCGTGCACACACACACACACACACACACACACACACACAGAAGACATGTATTTTTCACATGTTGAATATAGCCCTGTTAACAGCCTCACAACATATGTACCATGTCTGATTCAATCAAGCGTTCAAACACTGCGCAGTGATGAGCTGGTGGTGGCAACAGCTGTTGCCATGCCATCCTGCACAAAATGGCCTCAGATCTCCCTGTTTGATCATTCTACCTGACCACCACAGGGGGAGCTTCTCCTCTCCTCCTCTCTGATAAAACATTTAGTATGATATACCAGGCACGAGCTGCTCAGTTTTCTGCAGAGGTATTATCGCATACTGAGAGGGGAAAGAATGAAAAATAGAACAGGAGCATAATTTATCCACATGGACAAGTAAATAGAATATTTTATTAGGTATTTACCTGTTTTTTATTTCTATCCCTCTCTGCCTGCAGGATCACCCTCAGGGAGGGTGTAAGCTGAGGAAGTGCCACCCCACTCACCTGTGCCTGCCTGCCTGCCGCCTCTACGCTTTAACCCCTCCCCTTGCCCTGCCCCCTGGTCAGCCTCCAATATGGCTCTTGCTGTCTGGATCGTCTTTACCTGCGCTGTAGCTTTCAGCAATATTGCGCCATCCTCGCAAGGTATGTAATGAATATATACTACTTTCTCTGCACGTTTGTATTTATCTATTTATCTACATATGCACTATACATACGTATATACACTTTGTTATTGCTTCACTGAGGCAGCTTGTATTGTTGAACATCCTGTTGGATTCACTGTGCCCTGTGAACAGCCTTACCAGGTTTTTGCACATAAAGATGTAATATTTACACGTTAACTCCATGATGAAGATTGTAAGTGTAGTATCTTGACTTGCTGACCAGGCTAGAAACGCTGCACTTGATTAACCAAACTGTACTCTACAGGAGACAGAGAGAGAGACAGGGTGAGCGAGGTGAGTGTATGTATGAATGTCAATAAAATTTCTTGTCATCTTGATGTTAGTTGGAGCGTGGAAAAGAGTAAAGGGGGAACCGGTCCATGTAATAGTGCCATACGTGTGACCTCCTTTGAATGTACCATGTACCATAAGATATTTCATTTTGTTTGTGCGTGTTTGTGGGTCTGTGTTAGTTGTTGTAATCCAAGCAGCAGGTGACCTGGTTGGTCTGGAATGATGCTGGAGGGTGTGTATGTGTGTGTGTGTGTGTTGGACGTTGTGTGGCAAGCAAGGAGCAGGGATTGCAGGGGGAGTCAGAGGGCCAAGGAGGGAAAGGAGGGGCTGTTGGGTGTCCTGCTAGTGGCCTGCCACACAGACAGCAACGCACCATCTGCTGTATGCTCTCAGTCAGCTCTGTGCCAAGCAGCCGCTGGGTGATGGACAGCTAGGACGAGGAGGAAGAGGAGGAGCATCAGGGATAGACATGGTTGCCACAGGGTGGGGCTAGTAATGGAGCAGGAGGAGTCAAACAAACCCAGGGAGGGAGGTTAGAATGAAAATGTGTTCGTGTACACCTGTGTCAGCACTGGTTTTAGCATTCCCTCTGTGTACGCTCTGATTGGCCAGGTGCAGTTCTAATTTGAGTAGGTGCTGTTTTTTTCCGTCTTCATTTGGCTGCTTTTGTAACATTGGATTTGTGTAGCGTACGTTCTGTTCTGTTGGACACCTTTGGCCTCTGGCTTTGTGTTTGTGTGAGCCAGTGTGTATGTGTGTATTTGTAAGGAAAATGAGCCTCCAAGTATCCATGTGACCTGGCACAGTGGGAGTATTAATAATACATTAATAATCAATTGACTGTTATCAGTATTCAGCCCCCAAAGCACAGGCGCAACATTTGCTTTGATGAAATTAAGATTCTAATGGAATCAGGCTCACAGACATGCATGCTGACACATGCTCATGAACACCCATAATGTTTTGGTGTGTGTAATTTTTACAGCCAAGTTTTGGCCAAGTGACTAGAGGAGGAGGAGGGAAAAAGACACTGTTACACGGAAGTAAAATGTAAAGGAAAAGGGCAGCGTTTTGATATGATGAGAGCTGCTGAAATCACTCTCAGGCTAATCAGAGCTCATTTGGAAACCTGCAGGATCATCACACATGGCTTCACAGTCTAATGTGTACCCCTGCGCCTCCTCAGTGTCCCGACTAATCTGCCATGCTTTAACCTCACTCTACTCCTGGCTGCACATTCTAATATTTACCTCTAACGTTCCCACATTTATTTTCCCCTGGAAGCAGCTCTTGAACGCAAATGTTCCTAACCAGCGTGAGCTTTGCACACATGCATACATACTTACCTGCTCTGTCCCACAGACCTCACTCAGACAGTGAATATTCATCCTTTCAAATCACTGTGCAATTCTCCTCATATTTGAAATGCAGTGGCTGTGCGAAACAAAAACAATATTTTCATTCATGAATGCAAACTCTTACAAACCTAGGCAAATTAAGTCATATTCCTAGCAGTATATACAAAACTCATCCACTTTGCAGTCCCGCCAGGCACTCTGACAGACTGACATGCGTACCCTGACAAACAGAATGTCCCGCTGATTCTACAGAATGCTCGAGAATGTACAACCCATACACAGTGTTGTTGCTCTGAAAGCCCATTAGGCTTGCTTAATGTGGCAGGCATTGCAGGCAGCTGCGCCGTATGTGATGATGCTTTCATTTAGCACAGCCCAAGCATTGGGTGTGTGCATCCATGTATGTGTGTTTGTATTTATGTGCACCAGTGGTGGCAGGCAGACCATTATAAGGCTATTTCTAGGTCCTTTCAGTCTACTACATGCGACGTACGAGTGAGTGCACACGGTACAGCGTATGTGTGCGAGGTATATCAACGAGTGCATCGTCATGTGTATAAGCAAGAGTCTGTTTGGGTCTTTGTGTTTATATGAGGGTGTTCACATGTCCAGATGGGTGTGTGTGTGTATGTGTGAGAGAGGAGCATGTGCATGTGTGTGCCACTCATATCAGGATGCCAGTGCCAGCTGACTGGTGGAATCTGTTCTCATCTCTCCTGTATTTAAGCCTTTGCTCTCAGATCAGTCGTGTGGAAAGGCCCCTGGTCCTTTAGTGCACACGCAGACATTTTTATCTGTCTTCCCCTCCTCTCCCTGGCTTTCTTCTTCTGTGCCTTTTCCCCTAGCTATTATTTAAGGATGGGGGGACTGGCTGTTTTTACACATCTTTCCAACAAAGTGCTTTAGTCTCTTGCCTGTCATTGGATGGTGGAAGAATGTCTGAATGGGGACTGATCTCAATGCAGTATTTTGCTTTCTATAATGCAGGGGTGGGCAGTTATTTTTCATGGAGGGCCATATGAAGAATTCACCATGGCTTTGCAAGCCAGATGCTCTTTTATGACTGAGCTGCTGACAGTTATTTTGGGTCTAAATGCTCAACTAGATTTAAAATTCTGAGTGAAGATATAAGAAATACTTGACCTGAAACTACATTCAATATTGAATTTCTGCACGTGGAGTAGACTCTCAGTCCCTCAATACTATAATATTAAAATGATAATTTCAAACCTGCGACCTACTCACTAATTCATAAGAATTGATTCTCTGACAGGCTTGTAGCAATGCTATTTCGAAAGAAGGCAATAAAGCAGCAGTTCAGCTAACCTTGCGATGTGCACTTGGCTTCTTGTTGTTGTATAATTTGCAGAGCAGCATATTGTATTCCTCTAATATGTGTTTTGTAAACTCTTAGCTGTACACTTTTGCAGCTATCAGACAAGTCTGAAAAACTGTGCATACTATAGGCAGTGGGCTGGAGTTGTGCCTGGCATTAGCTGATGAGAAACAGGCAACACAAGAATAACAAATTACATTTAAACACCCTTACAGCCAGTCAAATACACACTTTCTTCTCATTGCTCCTACCTGCTACACCTCCTACTGAATTGTTATCTTTCATTAATCTTTTGAGGTGTCTTAAATGTTATGATTAGAATTGGTTACTGCATATAAATTTCATTTATTTGCTGACTTCTGTTTGATGTCTTCTGTCAGGTACAGCACTACAACAGTGTGTTCCTCTCAAAGCCTCAGTTATCATTAAAGGACGCATTAGTTGCAGAGTCACAAGCAGACTAATGACTGACATATGCTGGACTTGACTGTATGCATTGGGAGATACAGACAATTTCATTTTCAAGTTTCTAACAGCTTTATAGAACTAAGTTCATCACAACAGGCTGGTTGTGTATGTGTTTGTAGAGGCAAGTAAATGGTCTAATTTTGTCTGAAAATGACCTTTGGATATGTTTTACTATATTTTTCTCTGCCAAAAAAGATGAAATCCGCAGGCTTCTCTGACACTGATTGCTAATCTAGCAGCTTGTGAATATCTGAATTTTGCAATAAAGAATTGCTGTAAAGCTTCCCCCCCCATCCCAGTTTCTCTTTCTTTGCCTCGTGTGTGTGTGTGTTTTCAAGCTTCCATTGCCTCCCCATCTTTTCGATCCGTGCCGCTCACTTCTCTCACTCCCAACACTTGCCTCTGATTTTCATCCAATCTTCCTGCTTTCTCTCCACAAGCACCTCAGCTATTACTCCCCAAAACCCCCCTTTCTAGCGGCCTTTTATCTCTTTTTTCATCCCTCTTTCTGGTGGACTTCTACCTCTTTATTTGTCCGTCTTTCTGGCCCTTCCATCACCATTTTTTGCTCTTATTTTTGTTTTCTCTTCCATTTTCCTTCCTTTACCCCATTTTCAACCTCCCTCCCAGAGTACCACCACCGTGAGTACCGTTAACAGTGCACATCTCATGTCATTGTCATTCCCCTCTTTTTGCTTCTTTTTCCTCTCTCCGTCTTTCTCTTGTTTGCTGCCTCCTTCGTTCATTCCCTGGTGCTAGGGGTTGCTGTGCTCTTCAAAGCTCTTGGCTGAGAGCAGTAGATCACAGAGAGGACTGTGTGAGTGAAAGGTTAATGGACGGCCTTTGAACATATATTGGGAGTTGGGGGCAGGTGGGTGTAGGAGGGATAGGCCGGGGCGGAATGGCGGTGTGTTCTTTCAAACCTGCCTTTGAAGATGACGCACGCCGCTCTCATGTGTCTGTGCGTGTGTACAGGGGCTGTGCGTTTTTTGTTTATTCATTTGTTCACAGTGTAAATGCGTTTGTGCGTGTGCGTGCCCATTTTGTTTGTGTTTGCTTGTAGTTGTGTGCGTCAGGGTATGTTAGTTTGTGTACATTGATTTGTGTACTGCAAACAAGCTCCTACATAAAGGATTGGGGACTGTGTTCCTGTTTGTGCAGTCGTGTGATAGCCGCCTCTTTTCTCTCAGGGCCTTGCTGCGTAACTTTGAGGCTCTGTAGCCGTGAAGGACTGTGTGTGTGCGTGTGTGTATCCAGGAGTGCTCGTTAGAGAGCATGTGCAGAAATGCTGTTGTGTATGTGTCAAAGCATGTCACGGTGCTCGAGAATGTGTGCATTTGCTTCTTGTGTGTTTTGTGCACTGCAGATTGATAATTACCAGCAGCAGCTTACGGCTGGCAGCCAAGGGCAGAGAGAGTAGAGCAAGGGAGAGAGAGAAATGCAGGGAGAGAGATGGATGAGTGGAGAGGCTGGTAAAAGATGGTGAGAGGCAGTAAAGGAGGAGAAAGGGATGCAAAGGGAATGGGGGGGCACTGGAGGTGAGGGTTCAGGACGAGAGGGAGGAAAGAAGACATGGAGAGAATGAGGATGATGAGGACTGGTGGGAGGGTAAATGAGAGTGTTTCCGGGTGGATGAAATTGGATGAGGGATCGAGGGATGCTGCTGAGATGAAAACAAACAAACAAAAAAAAAAACGCACAAAGAAAGGAAGAAACAAGAAACACACAGCATATGTTCATTGTGCTTCAGGTGAACAAGATGGCATGTATGGAATAGATTCAGTCTTATTTTATGGCTACATTTATTTTTCATCTGTAGATATAAAACAGTAGTGTAGTAGCATTAGAAACACTGCACACTGTAGCTACTCACTTGCAAACGCATTGATCAGTTCATGAACATGCACAGTGAAAACACACTGTCCACACATTCAAGCCTTTGGCTTAGTGTATAAGGAGGTTAATTAAGTGTCTAATGCAGCGGCAGGGCTGGGCTTTGACACTCATCTCTCCTAACAGGTCTCTGGATGCGACTTGCAACTCTTCCAAGTGCACACGCACATCTTTCTGACAGCAGGCCTTGCATGGTACTCACTCAGTCTCCACTCCCCCCTCTCCTCCACACTTTATCTCTCACTCTCGCTCCTCTTTCTTATCACGTTTTCTTCTTTTCGGTCTCTCACCATCTTTCTCACTTTCCTCTGTCTGCTTCTCTGTCTCTGTTCCATTCTCCCCTCATCCCTGTGGCTGTTTTTCCTGCAGCACCTGCAGATTTACTCCGCCACAGTGTTTATATGAATCTAGGTCTGACTCACTGTCTCTGCCTGCCTCTTGTGATATGTGCTGGAAACAGAGAACAGAATAGAGTTGTGTTGGGCCTGTAGCACAGCTCCCCTCCCTGGGGAGATGGAGGATATTGTACACCGGGTGAATCTCCTACTTTTTAGGCAGACCAATTTTTATTTTGGGAGCTAGGCTGCCCCCCGCCCCCCTCCAACTGAGGCACTTTTATTGCATAATTAGGCGCCAGGGCCAGCAATGAAGTGGTTTGACAGTATGAGCACGTCTGGTCTCGCCTCCCTCCTCAAGTTTGTGTGTGTGTATGTGTCTGTGTTGCTCGATGTCTCGGTGGCTTTTTAGCCGCCTGTCTTAATCGCTCTGCTATGCCTGCTAGTTTCCCCCACAGCAAAGTTTGTCAACACACACTGAGAGTTCTCAAGGTTGAGGATGACTGAGGGTTAGGGCTTGTGCATGTCTGCCTGCAAGAATTTTGGTGTGTGTGTGCATCATTGCAAATGCACAAGTATGTGTTGCATGAGGGTGTGTGTATCCCATTTCCAGTGGGGGCACGTTTAATTCTCTTATGAATGATGTAATGTTATGGGACTGTGCTGTAATTCAGTGCAGTTAGAGGACTTGGCTGCTGAGGAGAAAGGCTGTCTGTCGTGAGTAGATCAGAACAATAGGAGGTCCTCTCCAACAAATCTGCCTGACTCGCTCCTTTTATGTCGGTGACCTTGTGCTTCCACAAAGAACGGTCGTCATGTTCATCATCTGCCAGCATCTAGTTTGATGGTTTCTATTTTTTTCTATTTTTACCTTTTTCTCATTTGCTCTGACCATTTCTCCCTCCCTGTGTGTTAGCTCGACTAAGCTCCATTGCAGTGGATGTGTGTCATTTTGGTGCTGCTTTGTGTTCTGACCTTATAGCACGACTGGTGACTCCCCGTACAGTCGCTCCTCATCTCGTCTCCTCTGTTTCCTCAGCTTGACAGGCGGAGGAGTCAGAGGAGATGAGATAGCATCCTAGCTTTGAGGCCAGCATTACCCTCTCTTATTCATACACACACGCGCACACACGCACACACACACACGCACACACACACACACACACACAGTCCCACAAGCTCACACTGCACCCACCCCTCCTGCACCCTCATGTTAGGCCTTTAGGTTTGTCTCAGGATGTCACTTTGTCACAACTTCTCAGCTTGAATGCTGCCTGGATATGACAGTTCTGGCCACATCGCCTCAGCTTGTCTATGGTGACAGACCACGCTCCAGCGAGTCATTACGCTAACTCACAGTGCTAAGTGAGTCGCTAAGATACAGCACTAAGCTGATAAAGTACTGGAGAAATTGGTGGGGATGATTCTCTGCTAGAGAGGGATTCCCATCACTGAGACCTCTCAGTTCTGTCCAGTGACTGTAAAATTACTTGTTCTTCTTCGCCAGCTTTACTAAGGAACTAACCTGAAACTCATGAGGGAGTTGACTCTTTTGGCCAAAGCTGAATAAATGGCCATATGTAGATTTATGCAATATGCTTTAAATATTCCACTGCTATCTCTAGGCAAAAATAAGATAGTCACTTATTAGAATTAATGCCACTTACAGTACATTTTAGGGATGATAATATAACAAGAATCCCACCTCATCACCACTACCAAAACTCCGGCACTATAATTCAGCGCTATGCTGATGAGTAGCATTAGGAGACGCCTGCTGGAACAGACAGAGGGGCTAAGAGGGGCTGATCACATTTCGGCCCCCAAAAGACAGTCAGCCAGCCAGTTAACAAGTCAGCCTGAGGGCCACTGAGCTCCAATGTATAATCTCTGCTATTGTGACTCAATTGTAAAGTATCACAGTCTCCGGCTACCTGCAAGGCCAAACCTTCTCACTCAATTATTTCTGAGAAAACACACTGTGGAGGATCTCTGATAAAGCCGTCCAAGGTCAAATTGTCTGAGACATTCAAATCAAAGTGCTTTTATGTTTGAAAGCACACGGCTGATGATGGAAAGTTGTTTCAATGGAGAGAAATCTGTCTATTCATGCTGTGAACCTTTCAGATTTCTAAATGGTCTTCTGGACTCGACATTAGAAAAAAAAAAAATTTGTGCAACTTTCCTTGATTGTTGGTCCCAATTCTTGGTTCCAGGTCATGTCTCCTCATCCAAAGAATGTTTTATCATTGCAAAAACATTTGTGTGTATATGTGTGTGCATGAGAGTGAGAATAGACTTGTAATGGTAGAGAAAGAGTGAGTACGTGCAAAGACTAGCTTGGCTTCTACAAAATGATGTTCTTGTCTGAGGGTCCAAGCATCTATCCACCCTCAGGCTTTAATTACTGTGTGAGGATAATGAGTCAAATCCAATCAGTTCTCTCTCTTGCTCTTAATTTGTACAGAGCTTATATTATAAAGCCAACCGCTTCAGCCCCTCACACCAGCTGCCCGGAGTGACACCAGACCCCTGGTATGTGTGTGCGTGTTTGTGTGCACGTGTACATCTCTATCTGTTGTTGGGTGGAACAATTTTGGTTTGAAACCATCGTTATTTGGTTAGGGTTAGGCATTTATTTATAATGGTTAAGGTTGGGATAAGGGACTAGGGAAGGCATTGTGTCAGCACTTGTCCTCACAACTGAGGGAAGGCAAGAGTGTGTGTGTGTGAGAGAGAGAGAGATGTGACTTGCACACTGTCATGTCCATGCAAATCAGCTCGTATAATTATTGAATTGTCTTACTTTATATCATTATCAGTCTGTGACAATTGGTAACCATTTCTTGCGGATGACTGATATTAACAACACAGTTTTATATTCCAGGGGAGATGAGTCACAGTCTCACACTGAGGGATTAGATCCACCTATACATATGGCTGCTGCTGAGAACGATACGTTGTCATCCAGCTATTATGAGTATGACAGGCACGACTAAATGGCCACGTGTATGTGTCTGTGTGTGTCTGTGTGTGTTTGTGTGTGTGTGTGTGTATGTGTGTCTTGGCTGAAGAGACCCTGAAACCTTAATGGATTCCTGCAGAGTGAAGGACAATCGTAGCCCATGGCCAGTCCAAGCTTATCCTCTGCTCATCTCATCTCAGCTCAGCTCGGAGCTAGCCACAGCTCCAGCTAGGCCTCAGGCCATCTGGCTGACACACAACGACATATACACACACACTCTCTCTCTCTCGCTCTGTCACACACACACACATAGATACTGATACCCTGAAGATAAGTCCCACACTTGTTTGTGAGTACGCCAATCAAAAATCTCCCTGTAAATCATTATATTAGGTGTGTCCTGCTGTATTTACATAGTGAACTCCACCTTAAACCTGGAATTTGTCAAACAGTGGGTGTGTAGGTGTGAAATATGTAGGTGTGAAAGATGATACAATATGGCAGAAGAAGAGATTTGTAATGGTGCCAGAAATAGGCTAGTTATCATGGTTACTGCCACCATTGAAGTGTACTGTCTCAATAATGGCTGTGCTCAATTATGGCTAAATATATACTCTAACAGCTGGGCCAGAAAAAGAAATACCTGAAAAAGATAATGGATCTGGGTTCATACATCAAATTCACTGATTTATTTTTTTATTCATGTTGATCAAGCTGACATCATTGCGATTCAATAGACTCATTATTTTGTTTTAGTCTTTTCCTCCAGTGTCTTGATAAAAGTTAGCACAGTTTGACTAAATAAATGATGATGTACCAGACATAAAAGTGGTGTTAACAGGCTGAAATTATCTGCACAATCATAAACTGATCAGCATAAGTACCAGCAATGAAACAGGCCATTATTGATCAAAACCATGCAGAAAATATCTGTATATTTATTCATTGCTGTCAAAACAGCCCAGTCCTGACTTAACCAACAGCCAAGAAATTAAATCAACAGCTTCTTGGGCTGTTTTGCTGAAAAGCTGAGCCCCTCATTTGATGCTATTTGCATTAGCGCTGAGTGGCGTGGCAGCAGATGGCCCTGAATAGCCAGAGATGTTTACCACAGAAAGTGTGTTAGGTATGTAAAATATGTTTAAAGTGTGATCTGCCCCCTCCGTTAGGGGCTAATGTTCCTGTTGCGTTGGTCCACAGTGTAAGTGGAATGAGTGTGATCACTCCTGGTGGCCCCCTTCAGTTTCACTCTCCTCTTGGCTCGCTGTGTGGTTCTAATCACTGGCCAGCTGTACGCTGCTGTGTACTTACACCACAGGGTAGTTAAGAGAACAGGCCACACACTGACACTATGTATTGTAATCCCACTGTGACACCAGGACTCTGTGTGTATGCATACATGTAAGTATGCGTGTGCTTGACTATGAACGTGCACACTCATCTGCCCAGTTTGTCTGCGTATGTGCTAATTTGCTTGTGTGGATTTTTGCATTTGTGTGGGGACTTGTTTGTCTGGCCTCGCCTGCTGTTTGCATCTCTGTGTGCTTTAATTAGTATGCGCTTTTGCATCTAGGCCTTTGTGATTTGGCACAGGCACTGCATGCTGGCGAGGCATAAAAGATTTGAAGTCTGTCTGTGCTAGTCATTCAGCCTTAATGGCGTTAGTTACACAACTGAACTCAAGTCCCCGCTGCATAAATGGGTGGCATTTAAAAATATGAGCAAGTCCAATGGCAGTGAATCATTTAGCGCATCGCTGCAGAGCATGTCTGGGATGACTGACATTGACATTGACCCAGATGGGCACTCCTCCTGAATGGGCAGTGGCTGAAACCTAAGCAGTGCAATGCTCAGAGTCAGGAAGGGAAAACAGCCCTGCTCTGTGGGTTTCAGCATGAACAGTAGTGGGGGAGAGGGGCTGACTCAGTGCCCTCGTCTGCTGCTGAAGCTGTCTGGCAGGGGGAAAGCCTCAGTTTATCAAAAAAGATCTTCTAAATTCCACCCTGCTTGAGTTGAGCCAGCTAATATCATGTTCAGATTTGACAATATGCCCACTATTAGCCTAATATGTGCCATGTCATCCCTTCTGACATTGCAGAGCTCAGTCAAAGCCCTCTGCTCCTTCTGGTGGACATTTTTCTACCTGCCAGTCTCAAATTGTGGTTGAATAGTCTCTTTGCTAAGGAAGGTTCCTAACTGAGTGAAATGACCTGGAAGAATCTAAGTGGCAGCCATGATAAGCTGGTTGAATTCACTAAATGCCAAGTAAAGGTGCTTCAATGCTTCCTTTCTCATCTCCTTTAGCATAGGATACAACATCCTTTACTGAAGGAAAGGAGATAATGTTCTTACATTGTTTCATTTAAAGCAAAGCACCATTGTAGTGTCACCACTGCTGATCCATGTGAATGTAGAAACGACAAAGCACATGTTTTATGATTGTCGCCATCCAAATTCTCTTTCATGTTTTTGCGCAACTTCATGCAGGTTTTTATCAAGGTCAAAGAAAAGTGGTTATGAAAGGAGATCTTTAGGACTTTTTCGACTGCTGCCTCTGAGGCAGCTCCAATACTTGATTTTATTTTCCCATAAGTAAAGTAGTCAGTTCAGGACCACGGACAGCAGCTCTCACAGTCGCTGGCAGGAGCCTCAGCACAGAGAAACTCTGGTTTTTCTTCAACTCCACTTTTAACTTTACTGCCAGATCGCTCACTCTCTACTTCATTTCTGTCTCCACCCAGACTGTAAAGGAAGTCAGCAGCCATTTTGTTATTTATTTTTTTTTTGTGTGTGTGTGTGACGATGACTGTAGAGTCAGGGAATATATGCAGCTCTGGAGAGAGCTGGAGAGATGGCGAGTGTCTCTCTCAGCGCCTCTTTGCAGCCCTCTTTCATGCCTCTCAGCCTGGTGCAGCGATTAACCCTGAGTACCCCGCTGGTTCCTACTGACCCTTTTCCACAGACAGCCCCATTGCTGGCCACTGCAGTACACTGACATGCCTCTCAGATGGCTGATTAACAGCAGTGGGTGTACAAACGGCATCCACACAAAAGGTGAAGGTTTACACAGACATTAATTCTTTTTTTTTGAAGGTTCTACTATTGCTTTCTATCTTATTCAGAGTGAATCCTAAGGTGCTGCTCTGACACTTTGTTGAGATAGAATAGACTAAAGGATGCTCTGAAGGACACAGTTCTTCTCTGGTGTGGGGATGACTATGATGAGCTGTTGCCTGGCTGTGTGTAGGAGTTTGTTAATGTTTGAAACTCTCAGTTTGTTTCACAAGTGGTGGAATAGCTCATTGGAGAAGCTGGTATTGCCGCAAACGCTTCATGCCAATATGTGATCTGTGATGCTCCAACAGTCTGTGCATCAGCAGTGCTGAAATATTACTACTCGGTGAAAGCGAGTCGATATTTGCTAATTTGTGTTTTTACATGAGGACAATAGAAGCCGTTCTCATTCCGCCTGCTCCTGTCAAATAGTACACACATCATATTTACAATGTGGTCAAATAATAAAGTGCCTCCTAAAAGTATTAAGGCTCATTGAATTATCAATAACGTTGCCACTCTCCATCTTTCCACTCCAGCTCTGAGCCGGTCAATGATGCCCTTCGGCCTGATGCGTCGAGAGCTGGCCTGCGAAGGCTACCCGATCGAGCTGCGCTGCCCTGGAAGTGATGTCATCATGATCGAGACCGCGAACTACGGCCGCACTGACGACAAGATCTGTGACGCAGACCCCTTCCAAATGGAGAACGTGCAGTGCTACCTGCCAGACGCCTTCAAGATAATGTCACAGAGGTAGTTATTGATCTGTTTGGATCTTGTGTATGTGTTTGTAATGAGCCAGAGCCTGTTATTGGCCCCAGGAAACAGGATACTATTTTGCAACACAATTTGTCCAGAACTTCCTGCCTGTTGATAGGTGCTGGTTTCTTGAGGTGTTGATATCTTGTGTGGAGTACTGAAGTGCAGAGTGCCACTTCATCTTGGTGCATGGCAGTGTATATGTTTGGCAGTGTGTACATGCGCGCGCGCGTATGTGTGCGTATGAGTATGCATATGTTTTGGATTGTTGCAAGAGTATTTGTAGGGCTTCCTACAGCTGCTCTCTGTGTTTGTCCTCAGCATCTGCTTCCTCCGAGCTCAGATCAATGGAAGCCCTCTCTCAGCTATCCATCACACATGTAATGGAGGCACAGGGTGCTAGCTTGGCGAGAGAGAGCAAACGAGGGAGGGGGGTGAAGAAAAGAATTGAGGGGTTAAAGGAAGGAAGGGAGACTGCTAGAAATGATGAGGTGATAGAGTGAGTAGGCAGAGATTTGAGATATGAAGTGAGGGAGAGGCAGCACAGGGGAGAAATGCTAAAAGCTGGATAGAAAAGGATTATGTGACAAGAATAAGTGAGTACGTGTGTGTGGATGTGTATCTTTTCTTCTGTGTGTGTGTGTGGATGTGTTTCTTGGGCTGCGTAAACGTGAGAAGGCATGCAGTGATGTGGTTTAGATGTAGGTATTATGTGCCGATGAATGTTTTCCCTGTGTGCGTGTGGTGTAGAGTATTTGCCATAGCCCCCCTCGTCCTTCCCTGTTCTCTCACCTCTAATTGCTCCCACTCACAATCCCCCAGGAGAGGAGGCTCTTACGTCACTCGCCCTCTCTTTGCCTCTTCCCTCCCTCCTTCCCTCTCTCTAGCCTTCATCCCGCTCCTTTCCCCCCTCCCTCCCTCTCTGTTTCCCACCTCCCCTCGGGTGCAGCTGTCACATGATCTAGTCTAGTGTGAAATTACTCCCTTCCCTACCGTTTCTCCGTCTTTCAGAGCCTGAAGATGTTTTTTTTTTTGTACCCACTCCTCTTTGTCTTTCTTACAATGGCACTCGTTATTTTTTTATCACTTACTTCCTCCCTTCTCTCTCTCTTTTCTCGCTTCCTTCCCCCATCTGTCTCCTCTCGCAGGTGTAATAACCGCACTCAGTGTGTGGTGGTAGCAGGGTCGGACGTGTTCCCAGACCCCTGCCCAGGGACCTACAAGTACTTGGAGATCCAGTACGAGTGTGTCCCCTACAGTGAGTACTGAGACCCTGTCACCCCCTCACATCTCCCCACCCCATTCACCGCCCCTCCCATCCCTCCCTTTACCCCCCACCTGAACCTCTTACCCCCTCTTCAACCCCTGAAAAAAAAACAAAAAAAAACACAACAAATGACATTCATAGTCACCCGTACACACTTGCTCTCTCTGGCTTCTTTCAACACAAGCAAAACAAAGCAAGACAGACAGCCATCCTCACCCGCTCTCTGTCTCTCTCTTCTTTCTGTCTCGTACACTTACACTGCCCAGAGACACACACATGCACACACTCACACAGAGCGCTAAACCTTTTTTCTTCATCGACAGAGCGACGCACCAGTAGCTGAGAGGGATTTTCACATGGGGGAAGATGCTCCACGAACACATGGTCCGATAAGCACTTCACACACACCCACTGCAAACGTGGGGTCAGCCCTTATTGGTGATTACAGCAGTGTAACACACACCGCCCCACTCTCACACACTGATTGACCCATGGGGCATGCCACTGCCTTTATCTTGTGCCAAACACCTTTGCTGTCCCCCTGATTTCCAATAAAAATTAAAATTGGGCGCAGTGAGACTAGAAGGCAGGGGGCGTTGTGTGTATGCCACACCTCACAATAGGGATGTTAACACAAACAGCAAAGGGCTTATTTTAGACCACATGACCTGGAGTGCCACACATTTTAATGTCCCCATGGTAACAGCTGACTTCCTCATGGCCCTGCTCAGAGCTGCGTCGAGGTGTGAGACACAAACACACACATCTACCTCACACTCGCAAAAAGGGGACACAGAGTTGCTCTCTTTCTCTCTCCCCTAAATCTTCCTCCACCAAGGAAGCATGAACACACAAACAAGAGCACACTCACACAGCCCAAGGAGCAGACACAGCAAGGATTATATGGTGTTGTGTTGATCCTCGCTCATGTGAAAATCTCCGCTCAGTCTCCCCTCCTCCCTCTCATGTATTATGACTCTCAGCATTGATCCCCTCACTGTGCAGGAGCACTTGGTTGGAGGGGAGGTGCAGTGGTGCTCCCCTCCACTGGGCAGAGGCAGAACTGGGTTGCAGGAAGGGGTGGAGGGATGTATGAGGGTGTTTGGGGTTGTGTGGGGGAGGTAGGAACTGGGGGACATGGGTCTTCTCGGGTGCATGTGGGGTACGGGGTGATTCTTTCTGCTTTTTCCTCAGGTGCAGATGGCGAGCCACAGGATCCACGCCAAGCCACTAACCTCCTTTCACTCACCTCTTCCTTTTCATCTCTTCTCTCTGTGGTCTCTCACTCATCCTCTCTTTGCTTATTATCTATCACAGTCAGTATCACCTATTTTCATACCTCCTAACTCCGCTTTCTCTTTGTTCTGCTTTTCTCTCTTTCACCTCCTATCTGGACTCCAAGGTCTTTAATCTTCATCCATCGGCCCATTTCTCTCATTCTTCTTCTATTTTTACTCTGTCCATCAATCTGCCGCATCTTATCATTCTGTTGTGTCTCTTCCGCTGTCCCTGTTTTTTTTCTTTTACAGGTGGAACGAATATTCAGACCATTCAGACCATTAAGCTCTGATGGGGAAGCTCAGAGAAACTCAGGGACTTCAAAGCAGCTCTTTCAGTCTTTGCCCTTCCTCTGCTCAGTGGTTTTGTGCCCTCGGTTTACCTTTTGAGAGACTTTGTTGAGTCAGGTTGCAGCCACAGTCACAGATAAGAAGAAGTTAGCTGGGTGTCTTGCCTTTGGGGATTATTCTCTGGTGTGAAGCTTTTCTTCACAGCCCTCCAAGTGGCAACAAGTATTCTTCTTGAGTCTCCTCTTCCCTCTCCTTAACTGCCTTTCAGTCCATGTTAGCTGCGGTCAGACTGCCCCTCTCCAGTGACATGACTTTGTTTGTTAGTCCTCTGCTAGTCCTGTGCTGTAGCTCGGTGTCCTGTATTGTATCGTCCATAGGGGGGTCATAGGTAGCATAGCTTAGTTGTACCTGCTGCCTTCTCCTCATACATTCTAACCTTGTCTTGTTCCCTCTGACTGCACAAGGCAGCTTGTTCTCTCTCCGCAAGGCAATCAAAGGGATGATTAAATAGCTGCTGACTTGCATTTTTCCTCCCTGTGTTTGGAAAAAAAACTTTGTTGATTGCGTCTGAGGTATGGCGCGGCTTAGAAAATTGGAAGCTGATCCCTCTATGATGAAAAGTCCCGCCTGTCTGAGGTGACAAAGAAGAGCCAATTACCCCTGTCCTCTGCCACTCTCCTCCGCTGCAGAGACATAACCACACTGCTCTCATCCCACACAGCCTCTCTCGTGCACACACAGGAATAGAAACAAGTGTGCACGTGCGCAGAACTCATTCTGCGGCTGCTCTACGTGTTTGTGCTCGTCTGACAAACTAAATATGACCTGACACATTTAGACTCAGAGCTGGAACTGTTCATCCCAAAACCTAGTCACCGTCGCACCGCACGCTGCTCAACTCGGCCACTTTTAATTACCAGGAGAGGGGCTGCGTCGCTCTCTTCAGTTCTGCCTCAGTAGAGATTTGTCAAGATTAATTGAATTTGCTGCTGCTAATCGCTCTGGTAATGCCCCATCGTTCACGTCTGGCTGGGAACACTGGGCACTCCAAGGCTGACGCATGTTTTTCGCCGGTTGTCTTGACAAAAAGGTGAACAATAGAGAGATGATATGTAAAGGTTGTGTGTCACAGCCGCTGAGATGCTATGACAGCCATGTTGATGGGTGTGTGAGATGTGACGGGGTCCTCTATGTGTGTGTCACACAGGCGCCATGTTACCAGTCACCTGAAACGGCGAGGTGACAGCTAGAGCTGAGCTGAGCTGACGCACGCACGCACGCACGCACACACACACACACACACACACACACTCTGTTAGCTGAAATCAGACAAGGGTCCAGAGTGTGTGTGTGTTGCTGAGCGTGGGATCGCCTTGGCAAAATACAACATCCGCTTACAAGTCAAATCATATCTCATCGAGCCAAAAAGCCCTGCGAGGCCTCCCCGCCACATAGCATTGTTTTTGCCAGCCGGAACAGAGCAAGACAAAACGGCTCAACTGAACTCTCATTTCACACTGTCACAGCCTGCTGTAGCCTGCTGGATTCCATTAAGACATCACAGATCCATGCACACAAGTGCAGCATGTACTTACTGCAGTGGAAACCCTACACTGCAGTTTTAACACAGATATTCGCCGGGAAATCTACCTGTCCCCCCTCCTCCTCCTCTAGGACACTGTGCTACATCATTATTGATTCCTAATGCTCTCACTGGGGTCATCCATGCTAGGTATTCCAGAGCCATTAAACCTAGTGTTGTGCCTCTGCTATTTCATCAGCTGTGATTTATCTTGTTAATATGCACAGTGCAGGTAGCTGAAGAACTGGCTTTAAAAGCGCCTACTCAGGCTGTACAGTAGAGTTTCTGCAGAGCATCTTAGGCTAACTCTATATTCTCCACTTTTACACTCATATTTTGTGGCTATGCCACTGTTTCACTTTATAAAATTGATTCTTCCCCACAGATGTATTCAGCAGTGCCTATTCATTACAAGACATCGCTTTTTGGACACAAAGCCCCTGGAAATGATAGTTGACTCGTCGGGAAGAGTTTGTCAGTAGAAGGAATAATGGCATTGTAATATGACAAGTTTTCAGGGGAGGAGAGGAAACACTTTGATGTAGCTGAAAATGAAATTCTATTAATATGTATAGGGGCACCATTAGACGTGGGGTTCATAAATGTTTGGTGAATAAGAAGCAAGAGGCTTTTCTCACACCATGGAAAGGGATGACTCTACTGTTAAAAATGTAAAGTGAGAGAAAGAGAAAACAGAGAAGGGAGAGGACGGAAGAAGCCAGAGAGGACACACTATCTCTCAGCACTGTGAAAGAAACAGAGGAGGCTAAGTTGTCCTGCAGTACTCCACAATGTGTGTGTGTGTGTGTGTGTATTTGAAAGTGTGTGTTTCTAGCTGTACTCATTAGAGTGGGAGTAATTGATAGGGTTGTAGAGAGCGCTGAGCAGAGTGATTAAGGGGAGAGAGGCCAGTGGCTTATTTCTCAAAAGGGCCCTGAAAGAGAAATGCTGAATGAATCACACAAACAACCAAGGTGGCCTTAAACTAACCCCTTGCTCACTGTGAGGACAGTTTGATGAGTTTTGTCTTTTTTCTCTCTTTGTGTTTGTGTGTGTGTGTGTGTGTGTGTCCTAAGGTGCGTGTGATGATATTTTGTGTGTGTGTGTGCATGTGTGCTAAATATCTATTTTTCAGGACAACCAAGAGCAGAGGAAATGGAGTGAACAGACTGAGACGAACCCTCTTCTTCTTCTCCTTCTCCCTTTCTGCAGCAAGTTTTCTTTCTCTCTTTCTCCCACTGCTGTTCATCACACATTATTTTCTTCCTGTTTAGGCAAACACACTCAGTGGTCCATCTATAACATTGCATTTAGCATACCATCTTTGAAGAATATAACCTTAGACTTGCATGAAGCACAGAGGAAGTTGTGCGGTCAGGATCTTCCTCAAGGAAAAACTCCATGTGTTCAAGCTCTGCTGAGTTCTGGTCTTCCTATGCACCCCCTGCAGTTGTTTCAGTGAGGATGAAAGCTCTGGATGCTCTCTGGCCAGTCTCCCCCTCCCCTAACCTTGGAGCTAATGATTGCACTCGCAGTTGGTGGCGCGGATGTAATGCTTTCTTGCCCCCTGCCCTAGCTTCACAGGACTCTCTTTCATAACTTTGCCATGTTTACCCCTCTAGGCTGAAAATGGCTTCCATCCCCCAGGTCTTCATGGAGGTTGTTTGTCCAGTTTGATCTTGGCATAAGATGATAAATGATCAGTGTGGCTGCTGATGCCGATGCTGCCTCTGCTGTACCGCTGCCAAGATCCAAGGCCATTCCCCACACAGATCAGGCTACTGCTGCTAACACTCCCTTAATACTCTTTACATCTCTCTCTCTCTCTCACCTTTTTTCTTTCTTTATGGGCAACCCCCACAAGGTGTCGTGACAATTTCACAGGGCTCCCCGGGCGACATCAGACTTCCTGCAACACACTCGCGACAATCACGCTCACAGCAGGGGTCTGCCAGCCCAGTGCCTTTTGACACATCTTGTCCCGAGAGACATGACGATCCACTCGCACACCACTTGTGCCTCAGTAAACACAGAGCAAAGGCGTGTGCCAGTGTCTGTAATGTGAAAGGCGGAGCTGCAGATCCTTTCTCGCTCCTCCTTGACTCTCCAGCTGCTCACAGACCTCCCCAGGCGCGGCAGCACAAGCCGTTACCAAACAGCACAGCGGGATGTCGAGGGAGCCACGCCTTACCTGCTCGTGTCAGCTGAGGCCTTGGTGTGACTCAACACACCAACCTATTGATTTGTGTGTGATGAGCTCGCTGTAGACATTTCTCTCATCTCTGTTTCGTCTCTCCCCCTTTTTTTCTCCTGCCCCCCTCCCCGATGGTGTCTCTTGGTTTCTCTCTGTGTTTCTGAGACGTTCCACTCTGTCAAACCCTCCCTTTCCCCTGTTGTTTGTTCTCTTTTTCTTTGATGAGCTAGCATCGGCCAGGCAAGCCGGCTGCTCCCCATTGATTGGACGGTCGATGGGTTGAGTGTTTTTGCCAGCTTCTACAGCGAGCATCCTGCCTCTGTAAATTGAGCAAAGCCAAAAGCACCGCTTTCTTTAGATCAAGGGACAACTCTAATGTCAACACAGTCTGCACATGGAGAACAGGGGATGAAATGATCCCTGCAAAGACAACTAGCCACATAGAGACATTGTCACCACCACCTTCCCATACACCATCCCCCTACCTCTTTCTCTGCCTTTCCCACTCTAGTCTACTTCCACAGCTGAAGAGGATCACAGCACAATGAAGTTCATCCTTGGTTTCTCTCTCCAACAGGTTCCTGGGGCTGTACTTTCAGCACAGGGGATAGTGGGAGGGGAAGGCGTGAGGGATGTGACTATAAGAGGGGTGGAGGTGGGGGTCGAGAGTGTGTGGTTGGGGGTGGATTGTGTTGTTGGGGGATTATTGATAAAGCTGAAATGAAATGGAAATGGATTTAAACCCAGGTCAGGCCATTTTCCCCTCCTCATTTTCCATTTGAGCCATCCTTTCTCTGAGTAGCCAACCATAACACAGACAGATAACTTGCTTTAAAAAAAAGAGAGAGAGAAAGCGACAGCGTTTTATTTAATCTCAATTTTCTCTTTTTTCCTGCACCTGTTTTTCTTTCATTCTCTTTACTTTCCCTCTCTCTCTCTCTTCCTTACTGTCTTTCTCTTTTATCTTCCTATCTCCTTCTTTCTCCTTTTTCCGATGCTTGAATAGAAGTGGATCAAAAAGGTAAAGACCACAATGAACATAACAACCACAGCTCGCCCCTTCCTCCTCCCTACTCCTCCTCCTCCCTTGTCTCTCCTTTCCTCCCCCCATATCCCTTCCTAACCCAGCACCTTGTGTAGTGGTCATGTTTGATGTTGATATCCCTCCCTTTTCTTTCTCGATCTCTAATCGCCTCCTCTGCCCTTCTCTTTCTATCTCTCTTTGACTTATAACCAAAACTCTAAAATCCTTCTAGATTTCCTCCTTGGTTCTGATGACACCAGCCTGACCTGCACGCATGCACACACATACATGTGCACAAACACAGATACACAAAATTGCATCATGGGAGGTCAGTCCAGTATTTATGAGAGATAAACGAGAGATTAACTTCATTCCCTTCCTGTACGAATTAGCACTTCTCAGCCTAAATTTACATTTCTATCATCTCATGGATGGCAAATCTCTCCTCTTTGTCCCATACTTTTCAAAAACCACCTCCTTCTTCACACTGTTGCCTCACACACGCACATACACCTGATAATTCACTTTTTGTCATCACATTTCTTCAGTACTGTTCCACTCATTTGGCTCTTGCAGTTTATTTGTCCCTCCAGATCTAAGAAAATCATCAGCATCACTCAGCTGCTCCTTTTCTCCATACTGTATTTCTTTTTTTTTTTTTAATTTTCTCAGGAACAATTCAAAGTTTGTTGATTCTGTAATCTAAAGCAAAAACATCATGTTAATACAACACAGTAACTGGCCAAAGTTGCTCTCAGATCATTTTTACAGTATCCCATTTCCAGGTGCTACAGTGTCCTTCTCTCATTCTGTCTCTCTTCCCTTATTTGATTAATCACACTTCCATTTAGCTCCTTTTCTCTTACTGTCCCCTCTGCTTATTTCTCTCTGTTGTGTTTCTCATCCTTCCTTTCTCTTGTTCTCTTTCTTTCACCTTTCGCTGATTGGTTTATCTCTCAGATCACATCTGGCCATCAAAACCAGCCGCAGGCTCTCTTGAGCATTTCTTACACTCCTCCTTCTCCTACTCTCCTCTCCTTGTCTCCTTCTCTTTCTACAGTTTGTCACCGTCACCTCTCTGTTTTCTTTGTTGCACATGCACTGTGAACTGTTCCCCTTACACCCGTCTACATCAGTCAGTCCCTCCTGGTTCCTTATGTGTTCAGCTCCACAGGGGAAGGAGAGGGGATGGAGGAGGGAGGTGTATCCTCTAGTGCTCCAGCTGTTTGCAAAGGCCTCTCTGATGCAGCAGAGCCCCGACACGAGCACTCCTAAAAAGCCCCAATCAGTATGGCCAGGCACCTCAATCACTACCATCTTAAAGAGCAGAGGTAGACCTGACCTATATCCGAGGTCAGGCTGAGAATAGTGGCCATCAGTGCCAGCTTCCCAATGAGCCTTAACTCCCCCTCTCAGGTCCTCACCCTCCTCAACTCTCCCTGAACCTCCTCCCCTACTCACATCTGTCTCAACCCTAGCCATTTCCCTGTCTGGCCCCATGGCTGGATCCATATGTTGGAGGAATTAACTCTAGTGGAGGTTGCCATTAACTGGTTTATGGACCTCTTTGTCTGGTGTTGTGTCCATGGCTTTTCATTAACATGGTTCATTGTCTCACATTTTTCTCCCACCGCAAGCAGCCATTTTAGCTCACTTCCCCTGCTTGTGGTGCAATAGGAAGCTACAAAACCCTCCTCCTCCTCCTCCTGCTTGCACCTCACCCAACTGGTTATATTTATTTACTACTCTTCCTCCCACTAACACTAAAATGAATACCCCTTTCCTCTGTCTGCACTCCTGCCCTTACCCACCATAATCCATCCCCTCACTGCTGTTAAACACACTTCCTTTCTCTGTTTATGGCTGAATTAACATTCCAGACTTGTGTTTTGCCCATGTCTGTCAAATTAATCCTCACTGATTGATCAGCTGATTGACAGATTGGGATTGGGATGACGTGCATCGCGCGGTGATGATGTCACATGCAGGAGATCCTGTTCAATGACTGTCCAACACTCTGTCAGCCTATCTACTGTCAGGCTATTTTAAGACTATGTCGGCATCAGCCACCTCTCCTTCCAATCACTCTCTCTGTCCCTTTTCTCACCCTTTTCACTGACAGTCTAGGGGAGTACACTACCCACATCATTACAGTATTTCGTTTGTCATTGCTGACATGACCAAACAAGTGTCCGCCATATTTTTCTCACCTTCAGTCTGTTTGCTTCTAAAGGAAAAAGGGCAAGAGAAGCAGTGTTAGACTACTGTGCGCAGTCCTGGTATTTCCATGGAGACCATCGTGCAAGCAAGGACAAAACCATTGCTCACACAAACAGCTCTCTACCTGCGATTTGGAAAAGTGAGAGGGAATGAGCAAGAAACCACTGCATCGTGTGACAGGAAAACACAAAGACTGGCTGCGGGTGGAGAAAGAGAGGGAGAGCAGCCGGTCGCTATAGAGACGATGAGTCAGGCAACATCACCTCATTAAGAATGACCCACCACACACAAGCACAGTCATGTGATCGAGGCAGCGCAGACACCCTATTCAGTAGCACAGGGAGATTGGGAGAAATGTGGGGATTGACTGTACATGCAGAAGTCATTGCATTGTTAGAGCCAAAGAACAGAGAGGTGAGTGAGTGAAGAAGGTGATCATGAATATAAAATACGTCGGCTGGTTTCAGGACCCTTATGGAGAGACAGCACCTCAGGGAGGCCTGATTCAGAACAGGATGGTGGAGGCAGGGACATGCAGGGCGGTGGCTGGCTAGGCTAGGCTATGCTGTTGCCCCACCACTTGAGCCTCAATCAGCTAGTATAGGGTGTGCCCCACCTGTCGTCTACTGTATCTGCAGCTTGTAGCCTCTGCAACCATGTCCCAACCAACTTTCCTGTCACTCAGTGTCAGATTCACTCCAAGGCAGATAAGACTTTGCTTTCAATGGACGGTATCTCTTGCTGTTGCCAGCTTTTGGTCTCAGTGAAGGGTATTCTCTGGGGTGAATGTTTGGGTTGATAAAGGTGCCAGTTTGACACCTGCCTCTTCCACTGTCTGGACAGTGTGTTCTTGTGTGTGCATTGTCTGAGAGCTTGTGTGTGTCCTAAGGGTGTATGTCTGTGTGTATATGTCTGTGCGCGGCTGTTTGTACTGTTTTGTGTTTTTACTCCCATGACTTGACCCTCTTGTAGTCTAAAAGGAAGCGGAAACACAATGGGAGTCCCTCCCTTCTCCTTCCTTATTTCTCTCTTCTTCTCTCTGTCACTATATGTCACTCCTCAGCAGATTAACTCACTCCTAATTCTAATTTCACAGGAAATAACCTATTTACTCTGTCTTACTCAACTCCTCTCTCTCTTCTTGTTTGCACACACAGAACACGCTCACATCCTTCTTCACGCTTTCTTCTCTCTGTCTGCTTCTGTCTCTCTGAACTGCACACACACACACACACACACACACACACACACACACACACACACACACACACACACAGCATACCATCAGGAGACTCACTGCACACTCAGGCGCACACACTAACTCTTAAACCCATTAACTGTCCAGCATGGATGTGGGGTACCATGCCATGCTCCATTCTGCCCCCTGCTGCCTGCATGCTGCACCTGCCAGTAACAGGTGTGGGATTCAATTAAAGCAGCATGCTCTCAGCAGTCAGTCCTGTGAGCAGGCCATGAGTGTGGACTGGGCAAAGGCATGAGCCAGCAGAGCCCTCAGATCCCTGTAGCTAAGAAAAACCAAAAACACAAACACCACAAGGACACTACTTTGGAAACAGCTGCCAACTATTGGCAGGGGGTGTTTAGATCATCAAAGTCGTACATTAACCATCACCATGATGCTGTCACATCAAACATGAAAACACAGCGGATCGTAGAAGACAACCAAAATGAAAAGTCTAAATTTAGCCTAAAGCTGTCAGCGCTCACTTTTAATTGCATTACCAGTCGATCACAAATTGCTGTTAGACACTTATGGGAGATATTTACTGTCATTTTCAGGAAAGTTCTGGCGCTTTCATCATTTTATACTGCAGCCTCATATTGACAAGCAACAGCTGACCTGTGCCTGAGAAAGGGATTATGGAGATAAACAGCCAATTATTACAGCAGTATTTCCCTGTATGTGTGGTAGTAATTGGCACGCTAGAGTATGATAGCTACAGCCTGGGTTTTAATCCCTGATAAGGTAAGTTTCATTAGCCATCTGGCGAGTTTGTAGGGTAAAGAAGTGTCTGTGCCACCTAGTGACTTCACTGGGATGATCATGACTGAATGATTTCCATCAGCACCCAAATAGGAATTAATCTATTAATCTAACTATCTCACATAATCCCAGATGGCTCTTACTCCAGCTAACCTGCTCTTGCCAGACTAGGATAATGCCTAATCTCAAGAAATACGACTAATGCTTAATGCCTAATGCCTAATACCTCATTCATACTGTGGTCATAATAGCCTCTTGTACTACAGACTCTACTGCTAGGGTTTGGCTGCTCTGGCTTCCCGCTGCTACAATCACCCTTCACAGTTTGAGAGAGAGAGGGGGAGGCAGAGTGAAGGAGAGGCAGAGAGAGCTGGTAAACAGGAAGGCAGCCGGGAAGGCTGGGGAGCTCAGGTCAGAGTTAATGAAGCCCCCTAGGCAGGGTTTGCAGGGTGTGAAGCGTGGCCACTGTTTCTGTTTGGCTTGTGAGTGTGCGAATGTGTGTGTGTGTATGTGTGTGTCCTCATGGCCTGCGTGTATAGCCTGGAGGCCGTTGATGAGCCCCTTTGACACCGGGCCCACCTAGCGACCATTTCATTAGAATAAACCGAGGCTCGCTGAAAGGCAGCCGGCACGATTCATATGGGAAGGGAGGGAACAGAGGAACATGGAGAAGGAAGGCAGAGGATGACAGACTGTTAGTATACGCTGCGCTGCAGTGTTATTGTGATGATGAGGCCAATAGAGTACAGACTGCAACCAATTTAGGCCAGGGCTGCAAGGTTAGGCACAATAATGAACAGAATCACATAGTGTTTTTGGGGGGACACTGTGGCAGGCACAACGTGTTGCAAGTAAATTGTATTGCAGACAACAACAACTATTTTGGAGCTGTGATAGATTGTAGAGCATTTTCTGTCTCTTACCTTTATATTGTGGCTAGTCCTGGTTAAGTATATCATACAGCCAAAGCACTGGATCCAATCCTAAGATTTTATTTTTGTCTTACCAAGAGCTTTAACCTGAACATGATCATTGTGGATGCCATGAAAATCCAAAATGCGAAGCACAGTTAAAGCTTACTCCCCACAATCTGCTAATATAATGTTAATATATACAGTGTTGTATCATAAAACACAAATAACTTATATTTACAATGGTAAGGTTATGCTCGCATCTATTGTGCAATGTTAATTAGCTTGATAGGTCACACCAGTACAAGCTGATAACGACAACACTGGCCAAGGTGAATGAATCATAGCATAATGCAGTGAATTCAACAGCATGGATCTTGCAGTATTACACTTCAGTGACATGTCTTTTATTTTCCTTGTATAACCCTCTTTATGAGAAATACCAGCCTCTCCCATCAGCCATACTGAAGTCCTCCAGTGGCATCGAAACTAGGTCTGATTTGCTGTTGCTTTATGTTATTGTTAATTTTGGTACATCAGAGTTTTTGTGGGATAGATGAGGCAAGCTCTTCCAGAGAGGCATTATATATTTATTTGCTCCTTTGTACTGTAATACTGTAATCCCTTTCACTGTATTGTGGCAACAGATGAGTTGGATGCTAGCGTGCATATTAATACTTACTTCCAGTAGGTCATCCTGCTGTAGAGAACACGTTTGCATGTTTGTGTTTCTTTGTCCTTTATTCTACCTTGAGGCAGAGTGTTCCTGGCTTTGTTTATGGGTCACCTACATGCAGAGCCATTGCTTTGCTTTCTGCATGCTGTTTGTTTCTCTATTTACAGTAGCATTGTACTTTTGAGGCAATGTCCTAGTTCTATTGGTCGCCTTTTTCCCGCCCCATAGCTTTCTGTTCCGATAATACCTCGCCCTTCGAGGCCTTTATTTGAAATTTTTTGGAGCAAAACTTCCGCTTATTTGCAGTGCACTCATGCTGTGTCTGGACTGATAAAGATGTCATTTGATTGTGTTGTGACGGAGGGCTGACAAGATGTTAGTCAAGGAATTCATTGTTCGGCTGTCTGAAAGTGCCAGATTTAACCATTGCTCTGAACATTATTTTGCATATTTCACTCACCCACGTTCATATTTGCAAAGCAAACACCTCAGGCGTCCCTGCTTCAAGCGAGCATTTTGGTTCGACAATGGAGCATGACAAGCCTCCTCCCTGTGAAGAGTCTGTATTCAGAGTGTTTGTTTATGCCTGAGCTTGATTAGATTCCTGTTTGGCTGCCAGTCTCAATCCCTATTGGACCCCCTCAGAAAAAAAAGGCTAATTCCTAAGTGGCCTGGTGCTACAGATCACCAGCCACTATCAACAACCGCATGACAGAAGGCTGTAAGAGAAAGCTGGATTTCCAGAAGCCTGAGGTAACTCCCAGATCTCTCTATTATGATTCTCCTCCTGCACCAGACTCCATGCAATATTCAAGACGGTTTGAGCCTAGACTGATCCGTCACTCTAACAGTCGCAGTGTGACAGTCTATGTATGCATGTTGGTGTGTGCATGCATGCTGTGTACTATCTGCGTGTGTATTGGGGTAGTATGCGTGTGTCTTGTCCGTCTGTGCATCCATGTGTGCTGTATGTCATCTGTGTCCAAATGCCCCAGCAGCGTCCAATTAGTTCAGAGATGCGTTCAATCATGAGGTGACCAGCAGGTGTCTAGTTCTGTCACAACCTCGAGCCAGAGAGCCACATAAATAAGCTGGCAGAGGATACATGGGGACTCCTCAGCTGTTTTTTTTTTTTTTCTGTATTACCTCCAATTCCCTCTCTCTCTCTCTCTCCTGCTCTCTGTCCCTGGTACGGCCGTGATGTCAGAGTAGCGAGGATGCCAGCAGCCTTTCTCATAGATCACCTGGCACGCCCAGTGGTCCCAGGGCACCCTCTCTGTCAGGCAGGGACACGCTGCGTCAACCAGCCAATTTACACCAGTCCCCAGTGAATGACCTCCACCTGCCTAAAGTAGACATCTGTGTGTGTGTGTGTGTGTGTGTGTGTGTGTGTGTGTGTGTGTGTGTGTGTGTGTGTGTGTGTGTGTGTGTGTGTGTGTGTGCGTGCGTGCGTGCGTGCGCGCGCGCTAGGTTAGGTTATGGATTGTGTGTGAGAGTTCCTATGTATTTTTGTGTGTGCATCTATGTCAGTTTGGAACAGGGAATGTTGTTTGTGTCTGTTTTTGTGCGTGTGGTATGAATGTGGGTGTATGAAACTGAGTTGCAGTTGCAGCGGACGGGGAGGCCTGGCCAACCTCACATCATTACCCCAGGATGCTTTTTTCTTTGAGGCATTACTCTTGACTGAGAGCCAAATTTGAGTCCTAATAGAACAAGCTCCACAATTACTGTTTTACCACCCAGTAGCAGAGCAGGGAAGCAAAGGCCTTTGAAATAAAAAATGTACAATCAAATAAAAAATAGGCCAAGATAAATTAGATTAGAGACTACATCTAAGCCGCGGCAGCAGCCAGAAATCTCCCATTTATCATGTTCAGACGCTTTCCAGCCACAATACTGATGTTCTACAAATGAGCTTTTATATGTTCCTTCATTTTAAATCTGATAATGTACCTCACCTCACTCCTCCCTCCCCCCCTTTGTCCCATTCTCCTCCTACTTTTTGTTTCCTTTTCAATTCTTAACTTACTTTTATCTACTCACATCTTCCTTCTGTCCCCTCCATGTCTCTCTCCTGTTCTGTATTCCACGGTCTTTGGCCTTTTCCCATTCCCTTTCTCCCTCCCCTACCATCTTCATGATATCTTTCACTTTTACAATGCTTTGTTGTCATTTTCTATGTCTTCCTTCCCCCCCCCCTCTTCTCCTCCTCTCTGCTCCAACACCCCTCTTCTGCTCCAGTCTTTGTGTGTCCGGGGACGCTGTTGCGGGTGCAGGCGGCCAGCTCTCTGCAGGAGGCAGAGCACCAAGCGGGAGCATGGTGTAAGGACCCGCTGCAGTCTGGGGACCGTCTGTACGTCATGCCCTGGACCCCCTATCGCACCGACATGCTGTATGAATATGCCTCCTGGGAAGACTTCAAACAGAACCGACCCACAACTACCTACAAGTGAGGGGGCCTCCCACTGTCCTAGATGATCAAATAGCATCTGCTGTTGTATTGATTTATTGGCTTTTGATGTGGATATGGATGGTGATAGCAGAACGGTTCCACTGTGGTGTCAGCTTGCTCACTGTGAAGTTGTCTTGGAGGATTGTGTTGTGCACAGTAGATAAATTGACTTGTTTTCTTGTATTCCTGCCTCACTCATGTGATTCTCTTGTCAACAGGTTGCCCAACAGAGTCGACGGCACTGGGTTTGTTGTGTATGATGGCGCAGTATTTTACAACAAAGAACGCACACGAAACATAGTCAAGTATGACCTACGGACACGCATCAAGAGTGGCGAGGCCATCATCACAAATGCAAACTATCATGACACCTCGCCCTACCGCTGGGGAGGGAAGTCAGACATTGACCTGGCTGTGGACGAGAATGGCCTCTGGGTGATCTACGCCACAGAGGCCAACAATGGACGACTGGTGGTCAGCCAGGTGGGACAGCATCCCTGCACAGAAGGGGATGAGATGTGGATTAGAAATGCAGGAGTGGATTATGTTAAAATCTCATTTTACTAGTCCAGAAAAGGTCAGATGTCACACATGAATGACTTATCAATCATGTTACACAAGTGCACTGACAAATGAGATGCAGAGATATTGCTGACCAGAAAAAAAGAGTCACATAGGCATAATCTGCAAAAGGTCAGGCCTAATTTCAAATCCCATAATATTCAAAAAGTAATCTTCACTGGTTAGGTAAATATTTGATTGTTTTTTGTGGGGGGGCACGATAACCAGTTTCCTCCTGGATTCAAATATTGTTGTCTACACAGCAGTTCAGAAACATGTACTCAACACATTGCTTCAAATATATCAATCCAAAGTCACATTAATTTGCATGGCTCACTTGAAAAATTCAAAAACATGAACTTTTTTTTCTTTTGTATTTTAATACCAGTTGGTTATTTGTTTTTTACAAAATTGCAATGAGGCAGCCTGGTCCCACACAGACAGGGTTTCAATTAATCTGTTATTTCAAGAGATGATACCCATTTATTATCACTATCTTTGACCTTACGAGGAAATTGTTTTTTAAAAAGTATAAGTTAAACTATCCATCTAAAATATCAAACCCTGCATGAGCTATGAGGGTGTAGAACAAAGTAATAAACAAGAAAGAGATCACTTTCATCATTAAGGAATGGTGTGCTTTCTGTGGAGTTTTATTATTTTTCCCACTTACCCACAGTGCAACATATGGAGAGCAACGTACAGTTTTGAAGTATATTGAACAGAAGCAGCTTCGTGCTAAGGCAAAAAAAAAAAGAAAAAAAGCAGACGTTTTATTACTTTTTAAATATTTTGACTGGTGCTAATGAATCTTTACGTTACTGTTGAGAAAAACAATTTATGCTGCTGTGGGGTCATGTAAACATGAGCGGATGGAAAATATCATTTCTATTCTGATTAATTATTTTGAAGAGTTTGTAGATGCTCAATTTTGACGTGGTTAATTTTTGTCATTTTTTTGGTCATCTATAATAGTCCAGGGATGCATTTCCCAACTGTTGAGCAGCTACTTTATCATAGACCTGAACTAATGGAGTTTCTGTAGGAAAGCTAAAATTCACCATTCAACATACCTTCAAACAGCGCACAGGGATAAAAAGGATATCAGGAAATCACTAAAAGTCTTTTATACGTGAAGAAATTTGACATTCTTATGACCTCTATAATTGAGAATGGAAAAAGAAAAAGTGAAATTCCCCCAAAAGTTTGAAGCGTCCCTGTATGATCATTTATACATCAAGCCTTAGCTGAGTGGCTGAGTTCAGCATCTCTTCTTTGCCCATAGGTAAACCCTTACACCCTGCGCTTTGAAGGCACATGGGAAACCAGCTTCGACAAGAGGATGGCTTCCAACGCCTTCATGGCTTGTGGTGTGCTATATGCTGTGCGGTCTGTCTACCAGGACGATGACAGTGAAGCAGGCGGTGACCTGGTGATGTATGCCTACAATACTAACCGTGCCCGTGAGGAACCTGTCAACATCCCCTTCCCCAACCCCTACCAGTACATTTCCTCTGTGGACTACAACCCTCGAGACAACCAGCTTTATGTATGGAACAACTACAATGTGCTGCGCTACCCGCTGGAGTTTGGACCACCAGACCCCACTACAGGTAAGAAGTGTGAGCCCACAGAAAGCCCACAGAAACACAACACAGCAACCTTATTTTTTCATCTACAAATGTGAGCTATTTTGCATTTGTAGACATATAAGGTTGTCACACAAAGTGTATATACCCCCCCCCCCCATTCCTTTTGAGTTGTCAAGTGTTAAGTTAATCTGGAGAGGGGTGACATCAGACAGGTTAGTTTATTGATTTATTCCTAAAACTGACATTACAGTTGACATTAAGTTAAGAGTCACCATTGGACAAGATGGTTCATATTTGTAGACCCAGCTGAGAGTTGATAGGACTGTAAGTTGAGTATCATGACATTTACTGTTGACTCAGACAGCAAATATTATGGATAGTACTGCAGAGACCACACAGTGTTTTCTTCCAGAAAAGTTGTTTATAGACACAAATACTAAGCATCTAAATGCATAGAACATCTGATGCACTTGCAATGACTGTGTTTCCTTATTCTTACGTCATATTGATTATTATTATGAAGGGAAAATCAGGATTTTGTTACTCTGCTATTTCCAGCATATACAGTAGGTATTTCACTCTGCCAAAAGACAAAGTGATGCTTCTTGCTTGACCAGGGAACACTTCAAACAGTCCGTGCAGAATGTGTTTATGACTGTTTCTTATCTGACATTTGGATGCCTCAGATAGCAAATCATTGTATTTCCATCCAGAGCCATAGTTACAGTAAAGCGCAGCTCCTCAGGTATGACTGCTATAGCACTTCATATCAACTTCTCTGTGTCATGGATAATGAAAAAAGTCATTCTGAAGTGATAAGAGGGAGGATAAAACGAGAGCACCACGCTGCATTTTGGCAGTCCATCAATATGAGAGGGAGGTTTGGATGTACTGTATATCTGAGCTGCATAAAGGCCTGTATAAAGCTCAGATTATGCCCAGAGAGAGACGAGGCAGAGACAGGCGGGCGGGAGCACTCACAGAGTTGTACACTGACTCTGCGTTTGATCAGTTAGGGTTTTGTAGTAGTGATGTGTTGCTTTTATCTTCGCATTAGGTTTGGTTGTTAGTGATGGTGACTTCTCTGATACATTTGATCAATTATTTACTTCTCCCTGACTTGTGATGATGCTTTCTCTCCATCTCCTCCCCTGCTTCTCCTCCTCTCTCTGGAGAACAGGCTTTGAGAGGCTCAAAAAAGTATTTGTCACCCCAATTATTGTGGGGCTAACTTTTGAACTCAACTTCTGAGAGACATCTTAAATTCACATGCATGTGTCCTTCACTCTCTTGATCCTTTTTTTTGCCTGTTGCTGCTCTCTAACAAATCCCTTACATCCTCTTGTAACTCTGTAAATGTCTCTCACTCATTCTGTATCTCATTTTGTAGCCTCTAGCTCTGACTTCTGCTCACTTCTCTTCTCTTCTCTGTATTATCATGGGGTTACATCAGGGCCTTTGACCACCACCCAAGTGACCACCACTCTTCCAGCCAGGCCGTTCACCTCCAGTGCCAGCCCCTCGACTGCCCGCCCTCTGGCCCCGACCTCACGCCCAATCGGCTCCATCAACAAGCACCCCGATCTTCGACCAATCACGGCCACTGTGCCTGTCACCCGCCGGCCACCTCGGCCTCCTCAAGGCCCAGAACCCTACGTCTGTGAAGGAAAGCTGGTGCGCGGTGTCCAGTGGCCCACCACACAGAGAGGAGAAACAGTAGACCGCCCATGTCCCAAAGGATCTCTAGGTGGGGACAGCTGCATGTGTGTATTTTTAAACCTGTGTGTATTTTTTCCACTCGATGACACAAACAAGTATGCGCGCCATATCTCTGTGCATGCGCCCAAGTGATCAGCATGTTTGTGCTCTCACACTTGTTTTTTTCCACTGTTGTCTTCTCCTGTCCCTGCGTCGGTCCCACCAGCAGGCACGGTCCCCGTGGACTCGCGGATGAAAGCCAGTCCTCCCCAAATGAAAGACTCATCTCCCACAGAAACAGAGCTGATTGAAAGTGGCAAATAATGCAATGAAAGGCTAGACAACACAGGATTTACCTCCCTTCATGCTAGCTTCTATACCTCTAAACATGAAGCCATCAAAAAGCCCTCTTTAGTCACAGAGAAAAGGCATCTCCCTCCATCTTACTCTCCAATGCCTTTCGATGTTTCTGTATGTTCTCTCAGTGAGAACGGCAGTAACATTAAATTAGCAGCTGGCTTAATTGCCACATCTTGGCAGAGCTCTCAAACCCAATCTGTGGTTCGATGGAGGAGAGTATAGAGAAAAATGGGAGGGAGGGAGGGAGAAAAAAAATCAGAGGGAGAGAGAGAAAAAGTGGGTATGAAATGGAACACCACATCTGCTCTGATCCTTCTACAACTGTGAAGTGTTGAAGCATTGTTTTTGTCATCTCCGCTCTTCCGTTCTGCTTCTATCGCTCTCTCTCTCTCTCTCCCTTTCTCTCTCTTTCTCTCTCTTTCTTTTTCTGTGGTCTCACTTCTCGTCTTTTCTCTGCCTTCTCTTTGTGACTTGACGTTGGTTATTTGTGTTAGCAAGAGCACACAGACCCCTTTCTGGTTTTATCCCTGCCTGGTGTCCTTTCTCTGAACCTAGCTGGGAATGAGGGTTGGTGGAAGATGCTTCCCTTCAGGTGTTTTTTATCTGACAGTGAGGGATCACGCCTGATGTCTCTGGTGTGCGCCTGTGTGTGTAGAGTAAATGTTATGTGTGCATATGTTCCTTTTAAACGGTTTCCTTTTACAGCATGAAAGCCCATTCTGCCCCCTGCCATCTTTTTTTCCCCCCATTTCTCTTGCCTCACTCTCTCACTGCCCTACACTTCATTATTTAACCTTTTTCCACTTCTGACCCATTTTCTTTTTACTTTACCTCCTCCCTTCGTCTTCCGTCTCATCTTCAAACACTTTGAGTATTGCATTTTTAAAATTCATTTCATTCCATTTTTCTTGGGTAAAAAAAAAATCTATCACACTTTTTTTTGTACTCATACCTCTCCTCTACGCTTTCCTTTTAATTGCAGACACCTAACGCTTATTATCTCTCCATTACAAACCACCCCCTTCTGTTTCTTCTCCCTGTGCTCATCTCCAGGCATCGCTTCGTTCCAGTGCTTGGCAGAACAGGTCATGTGGAACCCGCGGGGTCCTGACCTGAGTAACTGCACCTCCCCGTGGGTCAACCAGGTGGCCCAGAAGGTGAGACCTGGAGCTCTACCCCCTGGCCACGGGTCTGTCCCCTTCCTCTGCCCCACTGCCCTGACCATCCTCCCTGTCCACCTCCACACACACACACACATTAACATATCTCCAAGGCTGACCTGATTAAAATACAGACTCATTTCAACTGGCCCTTCATTACAAGGATCTGCTCTTAATACTTAATTAATTCTCTTTTTTTCCACTAATATACTTTAATTACAGTCAGGTTAAATTATTTTTAAGAATAAGGCTTCACAGCTTGCTAAGTACTCTCCAACTACTTTTTCTCCATCATAGTCTCATAATGCATTTGTCTCACTGCACAATTGCTTAGCATCATGGTCCATAGATGATGCACAATGATTATAACTTAAAGTACTAAATTGTGTCACTGTAATAATTTGACCAATCCTCAGTTTTGGCAAAGACCACGTAATCGTGTAGTAAAAGTTAAGTGGTTAAGGGTGGCCACATTTCTGCACAAGAGAAGTCTTATTATTCAACCATGCAGGCCCTTGACTGGCTTTCTAAAATGTTTTATAAGTGTGTGCATGTGCCTGGAAGGGTAAGTAGCATCACGTTGAAAAGTAACATCATTGGAGGAATCCATTATACCTTCTCCTTTTGGCAAAAATCAATTGCAATTGCAAAGTGGTTGCTAAGGGTGTGATTTTCAAGTGAAACAGCGCAAGGGAGAATAAAAAAACTTCACAATTTGTTCTACAAGGTCCATCTTTGTTAACATGATACAACAGGGGCCGATAATAAGGATCCTATTTTGGAGAGAGTCTGGGGGAAAATCTGATTACCGAATAAACAATATGCAAGGTTTTTTTTTACTATTGAAATTCACAAATCTTTGTGTGCTCTTAGTGTGCATGTGAACATGTGAACACACAGCAGTTTCAGTTTTCCAGCAGCTGCGAATATGACTCAACCCATCAAAGCACACCTGTTTTATCATCCATATAATATCACTGTATGTAAACACTGTATGTGTGCGTGTCTTTGTGTGCAGATAAAGAGCGGTGAGAATGCTGCCAACATCGCTGGAGAGCTGGTGAACCACACACGGGGTCGGATCCAGGCAGGAGATGTAAGCTCGTCCGTGCGACTGATTGAGCAACTGCTGGACATACTGGATGCCCAGCTTCAGGCATTACGGCCTGGAAACAAGGAGTCAGCAGCACGAAACTACAACAAGGTAGACGAAAGTGTAAACACACGCTTACATACGCACACGCACACACCCTTGCTATATTTAATTCAAGCATTAGAAAAGCACAGTGAGGTTAATGCGAATTTACCCCCCTGGTGCACATGCAAGGACCAGTGAGTTTTTAATTTACAGTTTTTGTGTTTAGCTATTTAATTCCAGCCTTTGTTTTCTTCCCTCCAGTTCCAGAAGCGAGAACGGACCTGTCGGGCCTACATCCAGGTAGCTTTTCTCTTTTATCTGCCTTCTTTACATGCCCGTGGTGTAGGACTGCTGTGTGACTTAAAATAACTGAGGGAAGATAAATCCTTGAGCAGACTAGGCTTGTACATGAGATTCCTTTGGCTCAGTGCTCTGTATTATGATTTATATTGCCTTTGGAGTCATCACTTATGGAATTTCTCGTTTGTGTTGAAGAGCAGTGTGAGTAAGCTTTGGTATAACTCCTGGCAGACACCGTGTACAGTATTTAAATGCTGGTATAGTATTTCCCTGAGCAGTGAAAGCTGATTTGTAGTTTTTCTATTGCTTGTGGTGTGCACATCTTTGAAATGTGGATTCAGCTAACGTGGAAGTCATCTCGCTGTGACATAATCTTTGCTTTGTTGCACTGTGATAGAGCCTAATTGTATAATATTGGCATTAGCCTTGTTGTGTTGCACAATAAGGTACAATATCTGCGGCTCTGAGAAAATGTAATTGGACGATAGCATGAAAGGCAACAGTTTGTGTTAGTACACCCTTCTGTGCTTTTTCAATATTTGTGCAATATCTCTGGTTCTGAGAAAGCTGTAATCTAATATCATGAAAAGGCCTTGTGTATGCTTCTTTGTAATGATGAAATGCGGCACTCTGCAGCACACGCTCTTTTGTGTGTCTTGACCTGTCTGCAGCATACTGTAATATGACACCACATCTTCTGATCTCTGCTGGATGAAGTAAAGGCTGATGTGTAGTACATAACTGGACTATTATTTTTTGTCACTCATTGCAAGCCAGCTCGGTGTAACCCCACTGATCAGAGGATAAACCCAAAACACCCTCCGTCTTTCTCCTCTGTGACGGTGGAGCGCTGATGCTAAATTCATTTTGTTAACAGCAATGCTCTTTATTCCATACGGCAGTCAATCCTTCATTTTGAGAGGCCTGAGCAGGAGAATTACATGATTCATCAAGCAGGCTACTCCAATAAATTGGATAGCTGATACAACCATCAAAATTGCCATTAAATGAATTGTAAGTGTGAAATAGAATGGTAATATGTCTTACATAGCACAGTAATAAATGTAGTGCAGGGGAGTGGTGAGTTTCTAGGAAATTATAGAGCAACAGTCGTGACTTTGTACTTTGATGTGCGCAACTAATTTGGTTACACTTTACAACTCGGTACATAAAATGAATAATTATCAAGCAACAAGTAATAAACAAATCAGCAACTAACTGATAATTACTGACTAGCTAATTAATAGCTAATGGCACATCCAGAGAACGGAGAGCAGATCACTAGAAACTGTGTTAATGAACCAGTGTCTAATGATTAGTTACTAGATATCTGCGAATCTGCCTACTAATCACTTTCTTAAGGAATTGTTCTGTGCCATTTAGTACACTCTGAATTGTGTGCTAAATGGCACCAAACCAATAACGTATCATTACTGCCTTATTATGAACATATTATTTTGTTTCCCCCATGTGCAGTTGCGTGTCATAATAAATGATTGCTAGGAATGTGTTATTCCTTTATGAGCATTTTACATTATTGTGTCAAGTCAAGTAAAGCAGAAAAAAGCAAGTGAATTGCTCTCAAAAGATTTTAAGGATGAAATAGAATGTATATTTAAGAAAGAAGTTGCTAGATTTACATTTCCTCCAATATTCACCACATGTCTGTGCCTACAGAAAAGCTGTCCATTAAATATCAGTTATTCCTGTTTTTATTTATTTATTTTTTTTATTACTTACAGGCGGTGGTGCAGACAGTGGACAACTTGCTGCGGCCCGAGGCTCTGGAGTCGTGGCAGGACATGAACAGCACGGAACAAGCTCACACTGCCACCATGCTACTGGACGTCCTGGAAAAAGGCGCTTTCCTGCTGGCCAACAACATGTATGGGAATCGCTTTTCTGACAGAGCCCCCAGCATTGGTAAGAAATCAGTGTTAATTATGATGGACATATGGAGGAACCATATTATGTGGAACTGTCACTCTAAATTTCTCCAGGGTGTCTTTTGTGTCTTCATGAAGTTTTTTGCATGCTGTGTTTCCACTGTCAGATCTCGAGGTGCACGTTCTCAACACGGAGATGGACCTGCAGGACTTGTCCTTCCCACAGAACTACGCCAGTGACAGCACCATCCAGCTTTCAGCCTCCACGATCAAACAGTACAGTCGCAACGGTCAGCAAACCTCACCCCGAGGACTGAAAAATTGTACTGTCCTGTGCAGCCCGGTCTCTTATGTCTCCATTTGCATTTTCATGCAAGCTAAAAACAATCTGAATGCAGTTGACTAAGTTATTGGTTCATAATAATAGGCTAATCAGATTAACAAAAGCGCTGAGACAATTTCTTTTCCTGATGGTTTCTTAACAGCAGTCTTAATAGAATAGCTGGGGAGGCGTGTAGATTACAATCGGCCCCAGTCTGACAGAGCAATCTCAGCACTCCCTCTCTTCCCCATTCCATTCCCTCGCTCCGTTTCTTCCCCATCTTATCCCCCTCTCTCATCTCTCTTGTTTCTAGCACCCCCTCCCCCCATCCTCCACCCTCCCTCCTCCCCACCCCATCATCCTCCACCCCACCGCTCCCCTCCTCCCTCCATTGGCCCCTCATCCCCTACCCTTTTCTGTTTTCTGTCTCCGCTCGGCTCTGCAGTGGGAACGAGATTAGAATGATTGAAACAAACGCACATGAAATATTCATATGGAATAATAAGAGATCTGTGAATGCTTGAGGGATGAATGTTCCATTGCCCTCCACATTAAATCTCGCTCTCTTCCACCAGTCAAAATGAAACGGTCCTTACCATCATTCTAACCTTGACTAACTCTCTCTCTCTGTCTCCCTCTTGCTCACCCTGTCACCCCCTGCTCTCTATCTCTGTCACTCTCGCTGCCATTACCATATTATACCCCCATTTCTGTATTTGGTCTTTTTCCCCCCGTTCCTTCCCTCCCCTCCTTCTCCTCCTCTCTTTTATCGTTCTGTCTGTATCTTCCTTTTCATATCACTTTTTTTGGCTTCCTTTTCTTTTCACTCTTGTTCTCATGTTCTCTTTCTTTCATTCGCCTTCTCTTCATCTTTATGCCTTTTTTTTCCCTCCGCGCGCAGGACAAGTCAAGGTGGTTTTCATTCTCTATAAAAACCTGGGATCCTTTCTGTCCACTGAGAACGCCACGGTGAAGATGGAGGTGGACGGGCCAAGCCATGAAAAGAAGCGCCTGGCGGTCAACTCCAATGTAATCGCTGCCTCTATCAACAAAGAGTCCAGCAGAGTGTTTCTCACTGAGCCAGTGGTCTTCACACTCAAACACCTAGAGGTGACCTAATTAATTCTTTATCACGCTTCATTTGCATTCTGACGCATGAACTCTTTTCATTCTCCGTCATCCCTCTTGTTGTTTTTTTTCCCTCCTGCAGCTGGAGAATTATTACACTCCAAATTGCTCCTTCTGGAACTACTCGGAGCGCTCCATGACGGGGCAGTGGTCATCACAGGGCTGCAGGCTGCTGGACACCAACAACACGCACACCACCTGCTCCTGCAGCCACCTCACCAACTTCGCTGTGCTCATGGCTCACCACGAGCCCGATGTGAGTAAACAAGGGCGTGGCAGGCACACGGTTAAAATGGAAGCCCGGGTAATTCATGCAGACATTCATTCGTGCAAGTATTAGCGTTCGCTCACTCTCAGTCACACACCCGCACACACATGCACATTAATGTACCCTCTCAAGGCTGACAAGCTCTTTGTTTTGAATTTTCTCTTTTCCTTCTTTCACTCCGACATTCAGGGAGGCACACGCTTACAAATTCATGTCCTGCTACTTCTCGCTGACATTCACATGAATTTGAATGTCATGTATTTTTTTCAGAACGCCTTGTCTCTTGTCTCTACAGTTTAGCTCCTTGCATATATTTACAAATATTAAATAAAGCAATTTTGCGTTTTCTCTCCCCTCCCCCTTCCTCTGTCTATCTATCCCCTATTGTCTCATCCTTTCACTATTATCCCATCTATCTCTTTGCTCCTCATCTCCCGTCCCATCCTTCTAATGTTTCGTCTTCTTTTTCCCCCTCTCATTCCCCGCTCCCAACTCTCACACCTATGACTTTTAATTACCCAACTCTCAGTACCAGGGGCGGATGCATGAATTGATCCTGTTTGTGATCACCTGGGTGGGGATTGTCATCTCCCTAGTATGTCTTGCCATCTGCATCTCCACTTTCTGCTTCCTGCGGGGCCTGCAGACCGACCGTAACACCATCCACAAGAACCTCTGCATCAACCTTTTCATCGCTGAGCTGCTCTTCCTCATCGGCATTGACAAGACGGAGTACCACGTGAGTTGGTAGCCACACATTCCTCTGATACCTACCGAGGATGTTAGCTTCTCGCTCATGAATAGGGTTTTTGCTTGATTTCTTGGGAAGGGACTATATTACTCAGCTATTACTGCTTTTTTTTTTTTAAAAGCACATCCCTACATTATTCTCTTTAAAACTCCATTAACAAATCTGTTTCCCTTATCAAAGTGCAACACAAGATCTTTACTGAAAGGTAACTTTTTTTACTGAAAGGTGACTGTGATGAGGTGGTGTATCGTTATGTTACTCTATAAAACATTTACTGCATTGAGTTATGAATTACCATTCAATAAAATGCACAGTCGGTCACCCAGGGGGCAGCTTTTCATTTTTCCTGTTATGTCCAAAACTACTACCGGACTCTGCTCTGTCTTCTTCTATTTTTCACTCAGTTATATGCCTAACTGTTTCTCCTTCTTCATTTTAATATTTTCATTCCTCATCTTCTTCTTTTGTCTCTACTCTCTCCCTGGCCGCTACCCTCAGATTGCCTGTCCCATCTTTGCTGGCCTTCTGCATTTCTTCTTCTTGGCTGCCTTCTCCTGGATGTGTCTGGAGGGTGTGCAACTCTATCTCATGCTGGTGGAGGTCTTTGAGAGCGAGTACTCCCGCAAAAAGTACTACTATCTGTGCGGCTACTGCTTCCCTGCACTGGTGGTGGGCATCTCCGCGGCCATAGACTACAGGAGCTATGGGACCAAGAAAGCGTACGTGTGAAGACAGGCCTTTTGCACCTGCAGATTGAGAAGTAGGATTATGCTATTCCCCCAGCTGGAAATGTAATATGCAGTGCTATGTGAACGGCTCTTGCACCTCCCCGTGGACTGGCTTTTCTGAACACACTTAGCCAAAGCCTGATGATTAGCCTTCATAACATAATCCACTGAGACAGGGAAATAGCGTGTGCATGTCTGTCCGCATGTGTGTGTGCGCGTGTCTGAGTGTGTGCGTGTTAGCTCGTAAGCTTAGCTGCATGTAAAACTCTCTTCTCCTCTGTGTCACTCCAGATGCTGGCTGCGAGTGGATAACTACTTCATCTGGAGCTTCATTGGACCCGTTTCATTTGTTATTATGGTATTAGCTTTACTGTCAGACAGAACATTATTCCCCTCTCCATTTTGATATCGCACAGTAAAAGCAAATGTATTTCACCATGTTTGCTTTGTGGGGTTATTAACTGTGTTTTTTGGAGCGGACTATAAAGTTCACTACACATTCACTTCACTCTTCTTATCTTCTGTCCTCAGCTCAACCTCATTTTCCTCATGATCACTTTACACAAGATGATTCGTAACTCTTCAGCACTCAAACCTGACTCCAGCCGCCTGGATAATATTAAGTGAGTTCAAATTATTTAATTAGAGTAAAACTAGGGATGTTGTTGGTGTTGTTTTTCCAAGAAAGACAAATGTAAAACAAATTCATGATAAGTTAACAACACTTTCAGATGGATTATTCAGTTTCTCTTTGTGTCACTATTTAACATTTCTTTGTCACGCTTCCATCAGGTCATGGGCTCTGGGGGCCATTGCTCTGCTCTTCCTGCTGGGGCTGACGTGGGCGTTTGGCCTCCTATTTATCAATGAGAACACAGTAATCATGGCCTATCTCTTCACCACCTTCAACGCCTTCCAGGGCATGTTCATCTTTATCTTCCACTGTGCCCTGCAGAAGAAGGTAATGATACAAGACTGTGATGTGCATCATTTACAGTGTGTTAAATTGGTTGCATCTATTCCATTTTTCTATCGCCATGCGATAAAATCTTCTTGTGTTTCTGTTTATGGGTGACTTTAAAACCCACTTGTGGTGCTGGTGTTAATTTTTTTTTTTTTTTGCAGGTCCATAAGGAGTACAGTAAGTGTCTGCGTCACTCCTACTGCTGCAGCCGCACCTCCACCACCAGCTCCCACGGCTCCCTGAAGAACTCAGGCCTGCGTGCCAACAACCGCTACTACAGCGGCAGCCAAGCTCGCCACGCAGCAGCCCACAGACAGGTGGGCGCAGGACAGACCCACACATAAAATGAATGCATGCTTAGAGCAACACGGGGACAATGCAGACGCACCTGTGTGTTCATTTTTGCACATCAGTCAGACCACTGTTGAGTTTTAAAATTGTGTTTTTCTCAGGACAAATGAAAAGTAAATCTGCCTATGTGGCAAAATGATTTTAGTTATTTTCAGCATAAATCAGCTTATTTCAGATGAATGCATTACTTTTTTTGCAACACTGTCAAAAATGGTGTCAAAACAAAACAAATAGCCCTAGAAACAAGGGAAATGTCCACACCTTCCTGGTATTTTTTTGTCTTTTTAGAAGGGTCTGTTATGCAAGATTCTGAAGTATGAAATGAGTGCATCTGTGGGGGTTTGATTGCTGATCAATGCCGATGACTCACCGATTACTTTGCAGAGCACTTGAATTTGCTAACTTAACTTTTCAGCCCACAGTCACGTTTTCATTTGTCACTGACAAACAGATGCAAAGAGAGCACAAGTGTTGCTATACATTTTGTTTCCTAGTGACAGTACAGTATTTTAAGCATGTTGTATCCTGATATACACAGTGTGATGCGTTCATTAGGTGATTCTGGTGAAAATCTGATCTAATTAGCCAGCTTACTCACTTCTGTTGTGAAATTTTACTTTTATGTTTCCATCCATTCTTGGCAGCCCCCTGTGCTTACCAGAGAGTAGATGACTCATTAATAACGATATGCTTTGAAGTCCATGTGCTATATATAGACACAGGGACCATACGAGACATCTGGAAGAACTGTGCATGCTGGCACATGTGTAATGGCACAGATACACACATATACACGCTGATGATAGTTAGTCCTCACAAATAAGCTTTCCCACAATATAATAAGACGCTTCCAAATAACAATTGTATCAGCTACAGCAATCATGTCTTGAGTTTATTAGCGCCCCTCATGATAACATGACATAGCTGTGTGCCCATTTACCCAATGCTTCTGTCTCTTTATCTGGCTTGTTTGCCTATTGTTCTTTGTGGATTAGAGCGAACCCAACAGTTTTGATTACAGCAGCCCCACTGAGTTACAAAGTCTACCCGCCGTGTTTCTATATTTAACTTGTTGTCTGTTTGCTGCTGCTCACTGCGCTCTGCTCCTTCTTCCAGAGTCGGATCCGCAGGATGTGGAACGACACGGTTCGGAAACAGACAGAATCTTCTTTCATGGCGGGAGATATCAACAGCACCCCGACACTGAACCGCAGTGAGGCTTCCCTCTATTACCACTCTGCTTCCCCTCCATTAACTTATTCACTCTTAAATGCACACAGATACATACATTCTAATATATTTATGTAGCCTTACACAATTGAACAGGAGATAAATAAAAAATAAAATAAAATGAAAACAGTGTAGACCAGCTAGCAAATGGCAGTTAGTGGTATCTTAAATTAAATAGCATATGGTTGAAGGCTGGTTGGTGGGCAGTGGGTTTGAGTTTGCAGTGCAGTGTCAGCCAGTGGTCAGTAAATGCACTTGACAATAGCAGAAATATATGAAACCCAAAGTCTCTGTTATGTGGATATGCGTGTGTGTGGTTGATGTTAGTGAGTTCATATGCTAGTGATGTGCTATGTACTGCAATAATTAAGCAGATTTAAGTATATATAGAATTTCTGGGGATATAAAGTCAATAATGTTAATTTAACTGAAAGAGAGTAGAAATTAAACCATATCTTAGTTCACATGTGCCACAAATTATAACTCACTTTTTGTCCCTCTGCAACCATCAGAAACAGTTTGTTAGTTTAATTTTCTAAATTGTAATGTAATTTGAACAAGGGTGGAGACAGATATACAGCATCACAATGCGTCACAGTCTCATTAAATACCATATTTTCTCTTTTTCCCACTTACTAAAAGTTTGATTTCTTTCATACTTACGGATGTATTTATCACAGAGGTTGTGCCATGTCAGGCCATGTATCACTGAATCACAGGTGTTGCACCCACCATCTCACCCAGACACATACATATATCTTCCTTACCCGACCACAGTGGCGAATGCAGTCCCCTCTGAACTCTGCACAGCACATGAAAGGGGCACTCAGTATTATTAATATTGTCATTGTCTTAGTCTCAGCAACTGGTGGCGTCACTGCTGCAGCCATTAGTGACACTGAGACGATCAAGGTTGGCTCAGGTTGCAGACTCTGGAGGGGGGTGTTGATGATGACACAGACACAGTTGCTAAATCAGCCGTCACTCTCTATGCTAATTTCATCCATTTTGTTTTTAATGAACTGATTAGCGTGTGAGCGAACAGGGGGTAATTATTCTAATTGAGGAGAGTGACAGGAGCAAGGCAGGGGGTGAAGAAGAGGGGTGTTATGAGTGAGCTGGATGGATGAGGTGTGTGTATGTATGTGTGTATATATGTATGGGTGTGTGTGTGGTTGGGTGGGTGGGCAGGTCGGCTCTTTGTCACGATACAGCAATCAGCAGTCCTGGAGGAGACGCACAATGTGGATCATTCCATGTTGCACTGTCAAACACAAACAACTGTGCTGTGAAGCCTTTATTTTCTGTGCTTCTGAGAAAAGTTTGTCAGTTGGCAGAAAGTGGAAGACGAAGGGGAGCACAGGAGGGAGGGAGGGAGGGAGGGAGAGAGAGGAAAAGAGAGATATGGAGAGAGCCACTATCATGGAGGAGTAATTAAAGAGGCCGAATCTAGAGGCTGAGACACTGCGTTGTTATCACTGGCATCTCGGATCTCTTTGATTTCTCCACTTCACTTCTTCATGAACCACAATCTCTTCCTGACAATAGTAATGTGTCCAGAAGACAAGGCAGGCAATAGACACACACACACACACGCACACACATGCACAGCCTCCCATGATTCCCCTTGCCCTACTTTTTCTCCCCACTTAAAGCTAGTTCCTTTAATTTTCTACAGGATATTCCTATGAGATAGTACACACAGGCAGCTAATCCCAACTAATTTGGTGGTGTTTGAAAAAATTCTGGCAGGAGGAACTGAGAAAATGTGGTTGAGTGAAGACAAAGCAGAGCAAGCCAGAGACTGGAGGGAGAGGAGGGTGGGTGTGGGGGGCAGGTTTGTGTGGCATGCCAGAAAGATGGACAGGGGAAGTGTAAGAGGACAGAATATGACAAATAAATAGCTGTGTGTGAGTGCATATTTTATTTTTTAGAATTCCCTGCTCCCTCGCTGTGTGATGAACGGTAGGCGTGGACCTGAAGGTTGCACTTTGCCTTGGACTACTCTCCGTCATGCTGTCCTATTTTTAATTTCATGGCATTTCTGTTCGAGTTGCCTCAGGCTGCAGCCATACATGGGCATTATACAACATTCTCAGTGTGCCATTTCTTTGAATTATATTTGTCTTGTTGTGGCATTCACATTTCACTGTGAAATTAACTGTGTTTCAATGGCTGCACCCTTAGACTACATAATGGCATGCATTACTGTTCTCCCCCCAACTGACTACATTGTCAGGAGCCAAAGGGGGAAAAGAATGTATGGCAATGCTCCAAATAGTACCTTTCCCCTGCAATTGTATTTTTACTCAAAGGTTACAATCAGCGGGCATAAACATTGAGGAGAACACTGTGAAATGCATTACTCCATAAAGTGTCGGCATAACAAAAATAACCCCATCTGAATAAACAGTAAATATTTTTATGATCCCAGATGTTATTACCGTGCTTGGAAACGTGAGTTTCAGAATATTGCACCTATTGTGTGCTTGTGCTTGCTTTGCACTTACACTTTAGGCAAAGATAAGAGCCTGTTTATGGTTATATTCATTTTTTTTAAATGTTTGTGTCTTGCAGCGACCATGGGCAACCACCTTTTGACAAACCCAGTGTTACAGACTCGCACTGGTACCTCTCCTTACAACACTCTGCTGGCTGAGAGCTTCACCCCGCCCTCGCCTGGTGTCTTCAACTCTACCGGTTAGATTCCACCTAAACACTCCTGTCCGTGTGTGTGCAGCCATTTCAATGTGTATGCAGTATGCACTCAGCTTGCTGTCCCTCTGTCTGTTACTCTGTCAGTATTTTGACATGCTATACACACTCCCACTGCTGTGGCTGAGCGCTTGCACGTGTATGTGTGCGACTGTGTTTGTTTTGTTTTTTTTTTCAGACTATGTTGCTGTCAGGGGGATTCACTAGGCTGAGCAAGAACAGTGCCAAACAGTGCCTACAGCCTAACCAGCCATCTGGTTCGATCTTGAATCTTCACGAGAACAGCCACAAATTGATTAGAAGTTTTAGCTACAGTTGTGACTGCCAGGAATCTGGAGGACAGTTTTACTGTTCCTGGGCAAAAAAAAGTAGTCAGCTTAAATCATGGCGGCAGTAGAAAGGGATCAGACAGCTAGCTCAGCGGCCAGGGACAGTCCATCTGGATGTAGGTCAGTCAGGTGTGAGTGCTCACTGTAAGTGCCTGTTTGTGTGCTTGCTTTTACCTCAGAGTGGGACTCTTTAAACAGCCTGGTAACTGTTTTATCACATTGCTGCATTCCCCCTGCACTCTCTGGATGCCTATAACTGCTGAATTAGACATGTTCTGGTAATTGCTCCTCTACAGCACCAATATTCACTTGGTAAGGGAGAACTATGACTGCATGTGGCTGGTCTCTGGCTGAGTGTATCAGGCCAAGTGTCTGAGGACTGAAATTTAAGTCAGCGTTTCTGTTAAATATTTTAAATCCTCTCCGCACAATACGTCAAGCCTGATGGCTACGGGCCTGGCAGCCAAGACATTTTTAGCAGAGAGTGGGAGAGGAAGTAGGGAGAGCACTTCATTAGAATGTCTAATTACCCACACCACCAACGAATAAGAGCGTTGATTAAAGTCACACTACACATAAGATATTAAAAATTAACATGCTTCTCACTTTTTGGGCAGTTGTGGCTCATGCTTTGCTGTGTGCTGGTAATTTGGGAGAAAAAGCACAACATCTTTGGTGCGTTGAAGAAAACTTGTAAAATAAACATTACTGCTACAGTACAAGGTATTGCATGAATAATGTATGTATCTAGGTATCACTGACTGTAGTAAATAAATATCCAGAGTATTTGCTTAGATGTAAATGTTGGAGGGATATGGTGTCAGACAAACAGGACTAAGTTTGCATAAATCAAAATTAATGTGACTGACTGTGCGTGTGTTTGTGTGTCTGGTTAGAGCTGGGAGGTTGGATGTGAGAGAGACAGAGAGAGGAGAAAGGCGGCAAATGGATGAGAATATTTTCTATTCCGTTAATGGTTCCCTTTTGAAATGTCTTTAAAAGTAATACATCAAGTTAATGTTGCATCATTAAAGGACACTTACTGACTAGTGTCTTTCATTTTATTCACTCCACATGACTTTCTCTGGGATTCACAGGAACCTTCCGCGACCCAAGTAAGTGTAATACACCTTAGTTCATATCACTGTCAGGTTTTACCATTTGATATTTATTCTTTTTCTCTTGCTGACATTTGAATCTGTCTCTGTAACAGCGCCACAACTTTCAGTGTTCTGTCTTACTTCTGTTTGTGTTTGGGTCCAGAGAGCACACTGTCTAAGGCTCGTGACCCCTGTGGGATGGAGACTCTGCCCTTAAATGGTAATTTCAACAACAGCTACTCCCTGCGCAGTGGCCCAGGGGGTGGGGGTGGGGGCAGCTGTGACTTCCTAGGTGGTGGTGGAGATAGTCCCCCGCCCCTCCTCAATCCCCGCGGCTCGGAGGCTTTGGGTGGCGGAGGCATCCGACGGAACCTTTCTGATGCAGCGGCCTTTGAGAAAATGATCATCTCGGAGCTTGTGCACAACAACCTGAGAGGTGGTGTTGGAGGAGGAAGTGGAGGAGGTGGAGGTGACGTAGGGGACAGGGTGTGTGGCACTTTGGCAAGGGGACGTCCTCATGGCGGTGTTGGTCGGGGGACAGTGGGAGCCGGACCAGAGTCGTCTATAAGCATGGATGAAGATGAGGACTTTCTGAGAGATGGGCGGCAGCGCACCCCACAGGATGTGGAGCTACTTTATAAAGCTCTCGAGGAGCCCCTGCTGTTGCAGCGTGCCCAGTCGGTCCTTTACCAGAGCGATCCAGAGGAGTCGGAGAGCTATACAGCCGACCTCACCGAGAGCCTGGGCCACAGTGGCCACAGTGGCCAGAGTGCTGGCGGGCAGGGAGGCAACAGAGCACCAGACTCCCCTGCCCGTGACTCCCTGTACACCAGCATCACCAACCTGCGAGACTCACCCTACCCTGACAGCAGTCCTGAGCCCCTGGAGGTGGTACCCCGCTCAGCCCAGCCCCCTGAGGAGCTGTACTACAGCTCTGGGAGGCCTGCCCTCGGCTCTCGTGGGGCCCCCATGCAGACCTTCTACCAGGCCCCACCCCGGAGACCGAGTGGGGAAGGGCACCAGGCTCAGGAGCCTGCCCACAATGAAGGAGACGGACAAATGCAGCTGGTCACCAGCCTGTGACTCAAGCCTGGAGGAGGAAGTTGGGGACTAATGTGATGGCCAGAACCGCCTCCTAGCCCGCCTCGTTCTCACATCTCTACACTTTCTGCTTGTTTGGTTGCCTTTCTTTCTCTTGACATTTATTTAACTAACAGATGAGCAAACAGAGTGACCTTCAGGGGATGTTGTGGCTGACTCTGCAGAAGCAGCCTTTATCTTTAACCCTCCTCTGTCTTATGGAGATGAGCGATGGGTGTTTTTCCGCAGAGCATTCATCCGTTCTCTCCAACCCCAGTCCTCCCCAGTTCCTTTGGTACCCTAAGGCCAAGTCCAGCACTCTGAATGTACCAACCCACCCCCTTTACCTTCAAATATTTCAAAACTTTAAAACTTTGTTAAAGTTTTTTTTTTTATGTAATTTCTCTTCAGACCTGCCTCCGGAGATGGGAATATCATTTTATATTTTATCTCATTTCCCTTTCTTACCATCCATAGGTCTTTTTGAGTCATGATTTGATAGGAGTAGTTAGCTGTGGAGACAGGGAATATAGTACACTATTATAACCTAAAAATGTCTCACAGAAAGCTCTTCATTGTTGCCAAAAATATCTTTTATTGAGCCAGAACAGAAACTAGAACATTCACAAGGCAAACACACACACACACACACACACACACACACACACACACACACACACACACACACACACACACACACACACACACACAGATGTACACTCACTCATCGAGAAGTGCTCATTACTGAACATCAAAAGTGAAAACAGTGCTCCATCTAAGTAAAAGGGAGCAAGTGCTTTTGTTCCAAGCAGGCAGTGGGAGCTGATTCAGAGTAGTTGCCTTCATTTTCTCTTGTGATGAATCAACGATGAAGTGGAGTAGAGACGGAGACTGAGGAGGCGTTTCACCACCCTTCCACAGCAGGAGAACCTGCACCCATAAGACTGGCCAGTCCTCTCCACTGTTCTCTCTGGTTGTTTGCTTTAGGCACTTGAAAAGTTAAATGACTGCCTTGCTATTGTTTTGAAGAGAGTATTCAATTCGTTGACTTTGGGTCTGCATCCTCGGGGGGGTGGGCCTCAGGGAGAAGACTGGTCTCACCCTCCCACCCCCCCCTGTACTTTACTGTTAGAGCCTAGCCAGTTGAAGTGGACTTGTTTCCCGCGTGTGGCTGTGACAACCAAGACTGCAAACGTCGCAAACACAGCGGTCGACCAATTGGTATATCAGTGTACATAAGAAACACACATGAATCTACTTTATTCCTGCTATGTAAATAGAGACACCAGATGATCAAAAGCAACAAAAAGTAACAAATACTATGAAAGATGACTTCTTGTACTGCAACAAACAGCCGAAAGAAAAAAAAAATAAAATGTTTTGGAGTTTGTGACCTGAATGATACACTCTATCTCTCTCCCCCGTTGCTTGATCTCTCACTCTTCTGTGCCCCAGCACTGTGCCATTCAGTGAAATTCCTTATTGATTCAATGGAGAGAGAAAGGCAGAGAGAGAGAGATTATAATGTGTAGTAGATTTTTATTTATACAAACAAAAAATGGAACAAAAAAAAAAAAAAATCACGGCACAGTTTTTATGTAATATAATCCATTACATGTTGTTAATGTTTGGCCTTTGACATTCCCAGGGTGGAATCACCGAAGGCAGCAAAGGGGGGCGAGCGGGAGGTGTGGGGCAAGCAAGATAGATGTCGTCAAATGTCATGCTGTGCCTCACAGGCACGATAAGGCATTGTGGGTAAACGACAACATCCATAGAGTGATTTGGTTTGTTCTTGTATTATTTGGAAGATATAACCAGATTACATACTTTTAACAACATGGGTTTTAGCATGTATGATAATGACATTTGTTTTGCTATCAGAGAATATTGCATTTTGCTGTTTCTTAAAGATAGTTTCAGCATTACTCCAGAGCCTAATGTGACAATTCATTTATTTCCTGTGTGCATGTGTTTGTGTGCATGTGTGTCTGAATGGCTGTTTTTGTGTGTGTCTAGTGTATATGAGTGTGTGTGTGTGTGTGTGTGTGTGTGTGTGTGTGTGTGTGTGTGCGTGCCGTGCACCAGACTTTTGTATGTGCACATATATTTGAAAGGCTATTTTTTTGTGACGTGACTTGAATGTACATCAGACAACGGGGATGGGTTGGGGGTATACGCATTTCCAAGAGCTGCCATTACTTCTCCGCCTCAAATGGAAGTTGTTCTTGTCGTGGCGTTCAGGTACGAAGAGGACAGGAGAAATCGGACCGCCTCCAGAGACATGAGATACCCATATACCATGAAAATGACAAGCAGGGTTGACCGATCGGGAGGAACGTGTTTCCAATATGCCACCTTATGCAAGCGATACATTTGAGAAATTAGCTGTCAAGAGAGAGCCACTCATGAAGCTCCTTTCATCCAGCTGAAATCTGTCTGACCTTTACAAAACTGAGAGTTTGCCTTCTTCCACGCTTTATTTATAGGTATTTGTTATGGTTTATTTATCAGTTTTTATCTATGTTTTTGGAATATTTATTCACATTGATTTATTCATGACATTGTTTTTTTTTTTTTCTTCTTTTTTTTTTATACTGTCTCCCTCGTAAACCTGCGCCAAATGAAAGAGTGTGGTGAGTGGACGGAACGTGAGCAGAAAATAGATGCATCCTCTGCAGTGTGACATTTGGCTATGGCTTGACTGTCCCACTTCTAAGAGGACCCAAAGGACAGCTTTTAGCTGTGGCTCCTGGGGCTGAAAGAGAGAGAGAGGGTTAAAGACAGATAAGGGAGAGGGATTACAAGGATTTGCTGCCATCTATTCTTGTTATTCAAATCATTCGCGTAACATTCTATGGGCCATGGAGTGCGATGTGGCTCATGAAGAAGGCCCTTGTATCATCACCTGAGCTATAGGGGGAACATGTGCAATACTGGTTTAATGGTATATGACTTGGATGTACACCTGAACCTGGGAGCGGTCTGTGTTTACAAATGAGAGTAAAGACAGTATGCATATGTATTCTGCTCTGCTGCAGTGCTGGACAATGTGATGCTCGGATCTTATGTCTCAGTTGTCAGGCACCGGACTGAGGCAGCACTTGCTGGTCAACTGAGGACAACTGAATGTATTTTAACAAGCAGGACAGAAGATAAAACAATTCACTCCAGGGTGGAAGTGTTAATGGGAAACACAAGACGGCCATCATCATCTTTATCCTCATCACTCTCATCACCATCATCATTAACTCCGTCCCTCTGTCTCTGCATTTGATATAATGTGCTGATGCTGATCTCTAGTGCTCAGCTGGGACCTGCCCCAGGGAGAAACACTGTTTAGACAGACCCCCCCACCCCCCCAATCCTCCCATGAGAGGATGAATGTGCGTCACCTTGGGCCAGCTTCTCTTTTTTTTTTTTCCAGCACCTCCCAGCACCTTCACCCCCCTTCCATCTCATCCACATTTTAATATCAATCTCAGTGGACTCCATTAGTGCAGCACTTCTTTGAGAGTGTTAATTTGTTTTGTCAAAAGCTTTGTTTACCCCAGATTAATATCTCAATAAACAGAGGAGTGCTATACTGTGGTAAATGATAGTGATTATACAGTAGGAAGGGCTGGGGGCCCACGCGGTCGGACGGAGGCTCAACATAACAGGAGTTTCTCCACCATCAAAGCCGTCCAAACCTCTGATTACAATAATAACACCGTGGGTACTCATTTGCTGCAGTGAACTCGGCCTCACTCTCTTTCCTGCTGTCTCTTTTCTTCTCTGTCTGCAAATGTTTAACACAATTCCCACTCCATGCTGGTGGAAAGCCTGGCTTGCGTGTGCTTCAGTGGTTAGGTGGGAAGTTGTTTAGAAGGTGGGACGCCCAACCTTTGACACAGTGCTGTTTTACCCCTGCAGCTTAGTGTCAGTGGAAAGTGAGCTGTGGCATTGTTTAGTCTATCATTAGACAGCAGAGGTCCCAGCAGGCCTATGGTCCATTCTCTTGCAGTTGACCCTTTTACACACTTTTTTTTATTATTATTATTTTTTCCAGCGATTTGTGTGGCCCATATCACACTAGGGGGGCAGTTGTGGGTGGGGGAGGGAGGCTGTTCGACAGCAGCAGAGGAGCAGAGGGTCATTATGTCTGCAAAGACTGGCTCAAGAGGGGACAGAGTGGGGACAACATCAGCAGAGATGTCACAGATGTCACAAATTCATAGCCAAAGGCAGCGAGAGAGGGAGGGTGGCTGGTTAGGCGGGTTTGCAATGAGGCTGTGCAGGGTTGGGTCTGCAGATAAGGAGATGGATGTGCTGCTTTGTTTCAGATGGCTGTTAGTAGTTTGCAGCCCAGAGGTTATCGCTCCATGGTTTAACTCGATCAACTTGGTATGTCGGCTCTCGAGTTCATTCGTAGAATAAAACAAATCTGCCTGTAGAGGAAGAAAGATGATGTGATTGTCGTTTGGTCTAATGGATGCTTCCTTAAAAAAATGTGAATATGAATCCACTGCCGCGTCAGCTGATTAAAGCAAGATTTTTGGAGCTCTAACAAATGCGGGATTTTCCTATAGAGATTTTTAAAAAGCAAATGTAAACAATGATAAAGTAGTACTATTTTATTATTGGTCTCTTGTTACGTGTCCACATGACTACTATACAGTACTTATAGAGTAGTTTTAAGAATATGTAGGGGTATGGCATAAACCCAGAGATGAGGATTGTGCTGTTTCTCTTTTTGTCTTGAATATGAATGGGGAGCTGTGCCAGCAATTCAGGCCAGTGGCCATCTTTGATGCACAGGGTGGGACCAACAACAAAGGGGCTTTTGGATAGGATGGGGTTCTCCAAATGCTTAAGATGTGAGGCCCATTCTACATAGAGACCCCAAGGTCCAAAACCAAAACTAACATATCCTTTGACACACAGACATATGTACAATACACTTATTCAGTCAGGTTCAGTAGTTTTATACACTGCAGACATGGGTCAGCTTTTTACATATGTACATCTGTCCACACACAGCAGGAGCAAGCTGAATCTGTCGGCATGATTTTTTTTCTCTATTTCTTCCATTATCTCCGCTGCGTGCACTGTCTCTAAGAGTGGGGAGGAGCTGAACTGTGCCTGCATGTGCTTGTCCATGGCTATAGTGATCTCCATCCCATGACCATCCACGGGGCTGCCAGAAAAACGCAGCCACCACCCCGTTCTGCATCTGTCATCAGAGGTAGAATAGCTGGCTATAACAGGTGCAAATGGGACATTCTGAGAATCAGCAAAGGGCTGTATTAATGAGCTCATTACAGCGGAACCTGGTCAGTATTGGACATCCCCGAAATGCTCATTTATGGGATTATATTATTGGGTGCTAGTGGTTCTACATAGCAGGGTGTAGGCATTGATAGGAACAGTGAGAACTGACATTGTGCCATGTGGGGTTCTACATATAGCACCATCTACAGAGCTTTCTGTGATTTTTCTATGAAATGGATAATTTATCATGTACCGCTGAGACATTTGTAAACTGAGGTTAATAATAACTCCTTGATTCTGTTTCTGTTTTCTTTGAGCAATGATGTTCATTTGTTTTATTAGATTTTTTTTTCTCATGGTCATTGCTTTGACAGCTGTCTGGGCCAAAGGGGATGATTTTTTGTGAGTGTTTGCGTCATCGCAGGTCAGAGCGACCTTGTATCAGCACATATTAATAAAAAACTATTGAAAATATACACCGCTCATGCTTCAGGATTTCTCTGGGAACATCTCGAAGAGGCTCAGTTGTGGTGTGTGTGTGTGGTTGTGCTCTGATGTACAGCATAATTAACTTGTGTGTTTGTAACTGTGCCAGTGTGATAAAAACATAATAAGAGCACCCAGGAATTATTCATCTTTTGCTGTGCGATAAGCTTCAATATACGTCATGATTCAAACTGCAAATGAAAAGACACATTTAATCACTAATACGACGATTATGTTTTATTCATGTGCTGTCCTGCAGGTTACGACAGCATTGTGTTGCTCATCTATGTACCATGGGACGCAAGGGACTGAAGCCAAGCAACCCAGCACCTTCCTGAGTCAGCTCCCCTTTGAACCATACACTGTATGCATATGCAGATTTGACCTGGTGGTTGGGATGATAATTCTGCCAAACACTCACCTGTGTCCAAAGCATACTACACAAAGTGATCAAAGAGATGCAGAAATAAAGCAAGCTGTCAGTTTAGGAGACAATACCCAGAGTCCCAAAACTCTTAGTGTTTGGACAGGGACTAATAAGAGCATCACATGCTGTGAGGCTGAGATGACTGGTCCCATACTAATCTGTAGAAAGCAAGGCTTTGTTTCACTACAGTAACCCTGAGTCAGTATTAGAGAGACCAGCTACAGTGATGCTTTCAACCATCTCATACGTATGTGTATGTACATGCAGACCTGTGGGCATACTCACTCAGCTGGATTCAGCTTTACAAAGCATCAGTCAAGGTTAATTAATCATACGGTATGGTTTGATCCCTGATGTAATCTTTTAATAACTGCAGTGCAAGTACAGCTTACTGACTTCTGAATGAAACACTGTTTGCTTGCAGCTGCCTGTTAAGCCACAGCAGCACACAGCAGTAAGCGACCTATAGTACACTCCAGAGGTAGCATAAACATAGTGATCAGCTAGAGATCTGTTAGGGATAACACACCTAAGTGCTGAAACTGAGGCCCATAGCTTCCCTTAAGCCTTTTTATCCCTGATGTGGTGTGAGCAGAGTTCAACTCCCACTGATTTTTGTGGCCTTGACTGCTCATAATCCTGGTCACAATGGAGTGTGATTGGTAACTAATTAGTCGATATCTAATTACTATGTGCATCAGAGCATAGAGTATTCATATGTAATTGCTGCCTTGTTGAAACTTTGCCTCTCTCTTTTCCTATTTATATGTCATGTCCTGCTGTATGTATGTACATATATGATGACATATGATAACCCCCCCAACCATCCATCCATATGCCCAGCCCCCTTGCCTTCCCCATGTCCCCTCAGTGAAACTCCCTGAGAGAAGAGGCTCTGAGGCATTGACCATTCAATCACCCTCTTTTCTCTGGCACTACAGTAACACTTTCACACATTGACATAGCAAACATGAGCAACCAAGCCTCTAAACCCTGACACACTCACATCCTGGCTCTCAGTCCATCTGAGGGGTAAACAAAAAAAAAAAACAAAAAAAAAAACCCTGGCCTTTTCAAGGTCATTGCACATTTAGGGAAGCTTAAAATAGAATCAGACATTGACAAACCAAGACTCACAGCAACTCTCAGCAGATCCCAAGAGATAGAGGAAATAGATGTATTAAATTCAGCCTGAACCCCTGAGTGTTTGTGTGTTACTGTAATTACTACCATACATCAAGCCACAGGGGCAACAAATCTTTTAAGTACTATAACATACACTACATAACCCTTAAATTACCAAGTGATGTGTAATGTGCTTACTGTTCCTTTATTGGCTAATTCATAAATCAGAGCTCTAACTATACTTGAAAACGCAGTGAACACCCAAACACACGCACTAATTGCATAGAACCATACAGTCAGTCAACAATAGTCCTTTGAGTATTAAATATTAAGTATTTTTAGCCCCACCCACAGCATTTTTTTAAAATAATGGCATGGTAGGTAATTGGGGGCTATGCATTTACATCTTAGTACATTTAGGAATTTTGAAGCTTTTGCAGTCTGTAATAAATGTGTTAATTCCATTTGCATTAGTCAACAAAAGTAATAAGCAGTGCTGTTGCCTATATACCTCAGTGTTGCAGGACATGACTATTTACTGCCCCCATGTGGTATTAAATTGACACTCCAACTTCTGTGTTGCTTTAAATAGTCTAGAAACCAATCTAAAAATCATTTCAAAAAGAATTTATTGTGATTACCACATACATAAATTGATCAAATGAAAGCAAAAGAAATGCAGCTCAGTTAACAAGCAATAAAACCAAAATACAGAATCAGATGCACAGTGAAATACAAGCACTGTGACTAATATGTAATGATTTTAGTTAGCAAATATTTAATCAATTTGCAGATAATCAGAAACTTAAAAAAAAAAAAAAAAAGTACATAAACTTAAAAAGAAAAGAAAAGGGTGCTCTATGTTTATGGTTTAGAATACATTATTATTACAGAATACATATTCTGTAGATATACATTAAATACATTAATTAATTAATATATATTTATGCTAGACATTATACAATGTATATTATATAGATGCATTGATATTAAGTTGTCTCACACCTGTGTATGGCAAACTTTGCAGGTCCACCCATCCTTTAGTCAAGCCAAGCATTTAATTGATCAAGCTATACTGTGATTAATGTCAGCCAATATAATCATTATCTGATGGGATACAAAATATAAAATGTTCATCTAATCTGTTTTATAGAGTGATCATGACAAATTTTTAAATTAAGAAAATATAATGTGAAAATATAATTTTTTTTTTAAATAAAGAAAGACAGCATGCTTGTCAAGAAATATAAGAAAAAGAGTTGTGATTTAAACAAATAGCTTAAGTTGATCCCAAAGGAGTTTGCCACATACACTGATGTATATATAATATTAAATCTTAATAATAACTTTATTATTATTATTACTATTATTATTATTATTACTAGTATTATTGTTATTATTATTACTATTATTATTATTTTATTTTTCAGTATATTTGTATGCAAGAATTCTTCATCTTGGGCACTGACTCCACGTCAGTGTTCTGCAAAAAACAAACCAAAAAAATAAATTAAAAATAAAACTAAATTAAACAAAAGAACAACACAAAGAAATGTATTAAAGCAGGTATAGAAAGCTCTCTACTTACTGGTGCAGCAAAGCAGCTGCTGACCTGCTCTGGGTCAAAGCTGCACTTCACCAGAGCTATGGCTTCACATCTTGGCTGGCTTGTCATGTCAGAACCTTGGATGTTAGCTCTAGAGACAGAAACAACAAGGAATAGAGGCGTGAACCTGTGCTCAGTAACAGTAAAGCCTGGTTTGTGCACACTTTTCGAGCACATGTCAAACAAGTTTTGAGAGTTCAGACTGGCCCTTCAGCTTTGGGATGAGGGTGGGGGAGCAGTTCATAAAGTTACCCCTGACAGCTGTCAATGGGCCAAATGAAACAAGGTATGAAGGAGACTGGAAATTGGAAAGCGACAGAGATTTCTCTTTGGGGACAGTTATGAGTGCAGAGTGACAGAGAAGCAGTCTCACCGCTCATTCCACAGCAGCAACTCTCCTTCTGCCTCAAGATCTTCAGGGCCACAATCACTGTACACACATCCACTGCGGGTTTCTGTGATCCTGAGGAAATCATTAGGAGATATTAGGGGTTGATGAAACTTGTTGCACAATTTGTCTAGTTTTAGCTTTCATTCCTTTTTCTGTCTCTCCTTTTTTGTACCTTTGACAAAATGAAAGTTAAATTAAAGTACATATTTTATCACTGTCACTTTTCTCGTAATTTATCTTTTAATCATCATCCTTAGCAGAAGCTAGCACAACCCATAGGTTGCTGTAGAATAATTACATTTAAACTTAGACTTAAACATAAACAGTACTTTTTTTTTTTTTTCCCCCAAAAGGACACATTCCCAAGCCACAACTCTTGGAAGTGCCATACATGTAAAGTGGAAGAATTTAAATCTACCAACATTTAAACAATAGACTTACGTCACAATATCTCTTCCTCCTGGATCATCCCTCAAATTTCTGAAGCAGACATATACAAGTAATAGTAAAAATACAGATTGACACCAAACACACCAACAATCCACACAGTACCAAAAGCTCACCTGTTCATGGCTCTGTTGTCATCAGGGACACTTATGTCTCCACTGCAAAACAAATACCAGATAAGACACTAACTGATAGCTAGTTAAATAGACACTTCAACTGAATCTACCAAGCATAGTAGACCACAAGCACAAGAGAAAGTAGATACTTCTCATTCTCACTTTTTAGTTAGCTGGGCTCCCTCGTTGTTCGCATTGTGGTCCAGACTATTGGCGTAGGGAGTGTTGCCATCAGGCTGAAGATCAGTACTATGGAGACAAGGGAAGCTTTTATCATATTACAGTCTAGACCTTATTATTATTATTTAAAAAAACACATTTTAATAGTTTTGATAAGGATTATATGTTATGCGTATGTGTGTATATAGTTGTTTCACAGTGATGGCCTCACCTAAGAATATGACAAACAAAATGAGATGAGATAAGATAAAGATTAGAGGATGTTTTCAATTTAAGTAATCTTTGCTAAAAGGTACACACATTCACACATTCATACATTCACATTCAGAACTAAACTTAAAAGTTGTTTTACCACTGACAAACTTTTCCTCTTGCATCAGTGGTTGACAGCATGACTTGTTAACATAATGATAGAATAACATACTCACAGAAGTGCATTTATGTTTGCTCTAATGGACAGGTCCAGTTAAAATGTCCCTAAAGAGTAAGACTCACCCACTTCCTGTTATCTCGGCTCTCTCTGCCTGTGGCTTCCTTGAACACAAAAGCAGAAGGTACCTAAAGTACCCGAGGACAGTAGCTGCAGTCTGCTGGTGCCTGACAAAAGAAACACTTTTGAACCTATGCAAGACAACTGAAATTTGTAAATGTGTAAATGACATTGACAGTGTGATTGTTATTACACACAGAATTAAACTGACCTAATTTTTATAATGTAACACCAAACCGACAGGCCGATGATTCCAGTGATCCCAACGGGTATTACCGAACATATACTAATCACTGGAGGGCAGACAAAATGCAAACATGTCCTCATCAGATAATCATTTGAATTATTTTACAGCAATGTTGCCACCGGAAATGGTGTGAGTCACTGGAATAAGTAACCAGAATGAACATACACTTTCTGAGGCTCAGCTCTGGATTTTGGTCAGGATTCTTCATTTTCTCTGTTTAAGGTAAAGAGGTGAGATACTTACATATACATGTTATGTATATATGTATACATATATAGTCAATGGTGTAAAATCAGGGTCAATAGTTAACCTGTGATTTACAACATCTCATTGCCTTACCCTTGATTTTAAAATACACCACGGTCTCTTTTACATGATGGTCCTGTGAGGGCTGATGGATATTTCATATTTAAAACACAACAAACCAGTCAGTCAAATGCTGATGAAATGAATTCATACAAGTACTTTGAGGGGAAACTCACCATAAAAACGAAGCATTGTACTTTCAGTTCTGTGCATTCTTTTGTAATAACTGAATCCTTTTCCACGCTTCTCACCTCAGGCAAGGATATAGTTTTGCCAGGTTTGATGTTAGCAATCAGAGTCTGTTGTATTGAAAGGAAGAGATTACATATATGGGGCCGAGAACTAGAAGCAGTGTAGACACTTTCATACACTTTCACTTTCACTTTTTTCAAAAGCACAGTAAAGGCATTTCTTAGATTATCTTGTATAACAAAACTATGAACAATACAGAGTTTGAAAGATATCAAAATACCTCATTTTTAAATACTGAAATCTCAGATCCAGCAGGGCACTCGTGTGAAAACTTATAGCCAGTTTGGATTCTGATGTCAGAGCAGGAAACGTTTTTCTGAACAATATCTGTAAAATAACATTATATATATAAAACATATACAGTGTATATATATATATATATATATATATAGAGAGAGAGAGAGAGAGTGTCATTAACTTTTTTTTGATTCCCAGAAAGCATCCAAACACTTGAAATAGCGACATGAGGAGAAACATTTGTTATTCCAGTAAATTGAGATTAAGCAAGGCAGAAGACAGAAAAACGAGAGAAATATGTACTCACAATGCACCGTATCTTACCTATTGTGCCAAAACAAATTCGTACTTGCACAACCACCATCACAAAGATAATTTTACCACAGATAGTGATACCGAGTGCAGCCATCTTAACTATTGTGTTAACAAATGCAAGAATGAGAAAACAGGAAATAAGTCCCAAGCCAGGAAGTCAGATTCTCAACTCAGTTATGTCAAGGCACTTTACATATTCAGCAGGTCTAGACCAAACTGTTTATTTATTTATTTATATTAGATTCAAAAGATGTTTTTCTTCATTTCTAATGAATCTATACAGTATTAAAATCCTGTGGTGTAATTATCCTCTTTCTTTCGTTAATTGTTTTTTTTGTTTGTTTGTTTTTTATTGTGTACCCTTTATTCAATCAGTGTAGTCATCTGGTTATTCCAACCAGTCTTCCAATGATATTGGTCATAGTTATGTAGATATCACCATTTTGTTTTCTTCCTCCCTGAAAAGAAAAAAAAACAAACTAAATACAAACAAACAAACAAAGGAACAGTGAGTGATTAATTTCGGTTCTGCTGTATATATTGTGAATGCACAACAGGTTCCTGCAGTTGAATATCTAATGTACCTTCACTGTCATAGGAAATATTTCTTTGAGATGTTGTTGTCTGTTCTACTGGATTTAGATTCAAGTTCACTGAACTCATTGTCATGTTCATGAAACCAGTTTGGGGCACTTTTGCTTGGTGTCATGCAGCCTTATCCTGCTGGAAGTTACCGTTAGAAGATGGTAAACTGTGGCAATCAAGGGATGAACATGGTCGATAACAATACTCTGATAGGCTGTGGTGTTCAAATGAAGAGGGACTGGTAATAATGGGGGTCCGAAAAAGACCACCACCAGCCTGGACTGTTGTCACGCAGCAGGTTTTTCTCAGATATATACTGCTGACACCACATTCTGACCTTGCCATGTGTGTGACTCAGCAGAAATCCAGATTCATCAGGCCAGGCTGCATTTTTGAGCCTTAAAATGTCCAGTGTTGATGAGCATGTGCCCTCTGCAGCCTCAGGTTTCTGTTCTTGGCTGACAGGAGTGTACCCTGATGTGGTCTCCTGCTATTTTAGCCCATCTACCTCAACATAGATGTGTTGTGTTTTCTCAGATACTTTTCTGCTCACCACAGTTGTAAAGAGTGGTTGTCTGAGTTATCGTAGCCTTTCTGTCAGCTCCAGCCGCTCTGGCCATTCTCCGCTGACCTCTCTCATCAACAAGGTTTCTGTCTGCAGAACTGATGCTCACTGGGTGTTTTTTTTTTTTTTTTTTTTTGCTCCATTTTGAGTAAGAACTCTGGAGACTGTGTGAAAATCCCAGTAGTATACTATATACTCAAACCTGCCCATCAAAGTCACAGAGATCACATTGCTTCTGATAGTTGATTTGAACATTAACTGAATCTTTTGACCTGTATGTGCATGATTTTAATCAATGCACTGTTGCCACATGATTTGCTGATTGGATATTGGCATAAATGAGCAGGTGTACAGGTGGTACCGAATGCAGTGGAATGTGAGTGTAGTTTTATGTAGAGAACACAAGGGGAGGCCCTTGTCCACTGGGTCAGATGCAAAGATAAAGAGATAGCCATGAACACACACAAGATCACCACAGGGTTTTAATTTTATTGTCAATAAAATGAAAATAAAAAGGGAAAGCACATGATGAACAATGATATGATATTTTTTAGCATGCACAGAAATGTGCTGAAAGAGATGTGTCAGGCAAACACATCCTTCAGCCCACTTTGAATTCTGTGTCATGACACAATGTTTCTACTCAGGTGGATGCATTTGTACTTATCTATGCTCGCATTTGGGCTGTGTATATCCCCCTACCTTCTTAAGAGACAGCTCATAGTCAGAGCAAGGTCATCATCCCAACTTTTACTAACCGTTAGAGAACAGAGCAAAAACAAAGGCCTCTCAGTATTCTGTCATTTTCCTTCCACACACACACACACACACACACACACACACACACACACACGCACGGACACACACATACACATACACATGCACAATGCAAAGATAAAGCAGAGGCTGCCATGGAGCAGCACGGTTCATTTACACTGCATCTTCTCTGGTCCACCGAGAAAACACAGGCGATACTCTGTGTCACTCAATATGGGCCCCTCTCTATCTTCAACTCCCAATACTTCCCTTCCTCCATCCCTCTGCCAGTCTCTCCTTTGCCCTTCCCTGTCTCTCATCGATGGCAAGAGTCCACTAGTGTTGACGAGCAGAAATGTACTTCCTACACATGCTTTCAAGTTTCTACCTTAAGTATAATTACACATTACACATTGGCCTCAGATGTGGGAACATATCAAGTGGCTGTGAGGCTGAGCAGATTTACTTATTAGCCAATCTGGTGTCTAACCAGCTTTACATTGCATCATTCTTGAATGCTCCTTGGCAAGAGCCTTAATGAAAAAAAGAAAAGAGCTGTGTGGAAGTGGGCTTGTCCAATCATCTGATCCATTTTCCATAGATATCAAGTGACAGTGTGAGGCTTGGCTATCCGACCATGCCACTCCATATCCTCAGAGCTCCTGCGTAAACAGACGAGAGCAGTGATGACGCAGGACAGGCTGAAAATGCACACAAAGCAAGGAACATGTGTCTCCCACGGCCCACACTCCCACAAACACTGTGCATCTAGTTCTGTAGCCTGGAAGAAGAACTAAATTCCAAACAGGACTTCTAGGGTAAATAATTACAAATCTGCTGCTTTTTAGTCCTCTCCCCATCTGTCTCAACTGTTCCCTTCTTGCTCTGTTCATAAGAGCGGTGATGAGAGATAAACAGCTCTCTTCCTGTCTCACTGCCCCCCTGCCCACCCAATACTTTCATTCTCATTCAAGAGTATGAAAAGTAGATGGTTTTGGCTCCAGAAGATTCCTTTATGAACAAAAGACGGACGGCTAAATCAATCCCCATCATTATTATGAACTCGAGTTGAAAACAAAAACTGGGTGCACCATTCAGGGCGTGTGAGTTGTGGAGTCAACGCTGAGGCAAAGCAACACCCCGAGAATCCTGAGTAGCTCTGAAACAATAGTGCTGGCTGCTCTGTAGTCTGCTTGGCTTGACTTTACGTAGCTCCACAGCTGTTTCAAAATACACCCAGTAGAAAGCCGACCGCAACCAAAACAGCACAGGCCTAGAAAGCCAGATATGACTCCTTTTAAGAAAACAGTATTATGTTCACACTCTCTTTTGACTTTCTCTATAAATTTTCCAGTTATATTATTAATGTGAAGACCAACATCACAGGCCTTTACATGGCATTTTCCCTGAACCCAAACCTTAGAGGTGATTGAACCATGGGTAGGAAAAACATCAAGTCAGTAGGGGTGCTTTCAAGTGAATGGTAATAAGCGTAATCTCTCACTCTGAGGGCAAGACCAAAGAAGAGGTGAGTTTAGGGAACAGAAAATCTTCCTGGGACAGTTACAGACAGTTTGGTATGTACAGCCGGCTCAGTATGATGTCCGAAAACCCCCCCTGGCACCAGGCTGGAAACCACCACAAGGGACAAGTACACATGTGCAACACAGTAAGTACACCAAGAGAAATATGTAGGCAGTAATAACGTTCATCTGGGTTTGACTTAGCTCACACAGTATATTGATGTGTCAAGTGTGTTCTTTAATACACAATCATGCTTTGTGGTTACATTATGGCAATTATATACCAGAAAAAACAACCAGCTAATAAAAGTAAATTAGTGAGAATATTCTTCACGAGTGCTGGGAGTGGAGGTGCCAGGGGAACATATGAATATATGAAGGGCCTCACATAATACTGTGTACGCCCCCCCACCCTACCTACACTGCATACACACATATCAAAGCCCCTTCCACAGTCAGCCAACTCTCCCCCTCATTTCCAAAAACCACAGCTCCCCTTTACAGAGCTTGGTTAGCCCGGGCACAGCAACCTGATCCTGCTGAGAAAGTCTTATAAAAGGAAGCAAATAAAACAACACAATCAAAAACACCTCTCCTCTACAGAGCCAAGCACGAAGGATCTCCTGACCTGATCAGTGTTTGAGTATAAAGGCCTGGTGAGGCCACATCATTTCCATTAGTTTACAACATACACGCCACCACGTTGAAGCACTGCACACTATGATGCACAGCAGCTTTTGTTCATACGCTGCTGAGACACATGTTGCGCAATATCAGAGAGCAACTTGGACAGGCTCTATTAATCTTTTTTTTTTTTTTCCAGTTCAATCTCCTGAGAGGGATCTCTGTCAGAAAACAAACCTCTCTGTTTGAAGCATGGCCTCCAGTTAAACTTGTTCAACTTCTGCCTTTCCCTCTATATTTCGACCTCCTTCTTACCTTGCTTCCTCTCCCACATTCCCTCTCACTTCACTTTTCTTCCACTGTCATCTTCCTCCCTCTCTCTGCTTTTTACACTGCTTCGCCATTGTGCCCTCCCCCCTATCTTTCTTTTCTTTGCTCTCTTCATTTATTTCCCCCCTGTGATTCGTTGCTGGCATAAGTCACAGTATTTGGCTGGGCGAACCCAGGGCGAACGTGTTCTGTTACAGCAGCCCAGGCCCTCTGATAAAGCCCTGCATTGTGAAGGATAATCCCTGAGAAACAATCTGGATTTTTATACCCTGCCCTCTGTTATAGCCTCACACGTAAATATACACATAGCATGTACACACGCATACAATACAACTCAACTCACACACGCTACTATTTGTTCTGACACACAAACAAGTACATGTGCAAGCACCGGCATGCACTGCACACTAAGTGGACTCATGAGAAAGTATGTAAGAAGTTCACATCAAAGTACCCACTGGGTTCATTTTGTTTTATCAGCTGCTCTCTGTGCATATCCAGGACTGTCTCACCTGAAGCTATGAATGATATAACAGGGGTTGTAAGGGACAGGGGATTTGTAAATGGGGAGTTGCTGCACCGCTGTGAAATGTCAGTTAAGTCAGTAAGTCTGTCACTGTCATGTTTTGTTAAGGCAACCCTTCTGTAGCTGTTCACACTTGACTGAGCCCTATTGTTAAATAAACAAAGCCCTGTGTTTGGTCGTGTCGCAGATCAGTGAGGCGATCGGGTACTCACCTGAAAATTAGAAGCGGGGGAAAATAAAAAAAGAAGTGGAGAGGAGAATGGAGAGGGGAGAAAGGAACAGAACAATGCAAGAAATGTCCATTTTAACACCCTTTAGTACTTCATAGAAATGTGCCAAAGTGCCATTTTCACAGCAGACATTCAGACATGTAATAGCAAGTAAAGCACAGAAAACATGAACAATGGCTGTTCATTTGTGTACTCCAGTTCCATGGTATCTTACTGGGGCACTCAAATTGAGTGGAAATGTCATTCATGTTTTTAGCACCACTTAACTGCTATGACAACAGAAATATTTGCTCTGAAAAAGCGCGACTGTGTGCCATCTTTTCATGCTCCACTAATGTTTTGATATGAGGCCTTGATATGAGAATCAATTGATAATTTCAATACATTAACCTTAAGGAAGTTAACTTCCTTAAACAGCTTTTTTGCAGCATGTCAGCTCCAGCTAAAGCCAGCTGTTCGGTGTCGAGACAGGTAGATACATCTTCGGTTTCAGGCTTGATATTGCCTCCTTGTCATGGCCATCATTCCTCATCTTCCAACAGGAGGTGTCCTTTGCTGGCTTTTACTCTGCTGCTGTTATCTGTCACCACAACCAAGGGGAAGGAGAAACATAATTACAGGACAGAGGCAGCCATAACTCACCCACAAGCTTAACACTAATAACAATGATAGCCAGCAGCTGTAACTGTCAAACTGACATTGTTCAACAATTACACCAAATGACTATAAAGAACCCATTGTAAAAACTTTTGAAATCCACCTGTTACCCAATAGCGAAATAAAAAGATCAAATATACTAAAGAATAAATCAAAGATGAGCATGAGTAACAGATTTATTAGTAATTTATTATTGCTGTTGAAAATATCTGCTGCTTACTGTACTGTAGTCACTCCCCTGTAGCTACCTATTACACAAGCTGTCTTCAGCAAGTGATTTTAGTGGATCAGCATTACACACAAATTACTCGCTAGCTCACCTCATTTATTATAAGGAATCACAGGAATATTGTCAGCTGCCTGCTGTGTGCATACTCATTATACTATTGCTACTAAGCTATCATCACACTTACATGTGCAAAATGATGATGAAAGGCTGTATACCCTGACATATACACTTGGGAACAGAGAGAAAGACAGGCTTGCACTGTATTTAATAGCCTCCTGAGCTCCAGCAAGCACATTTCATTGGCTTTCTGATTGTGCTGCAGTGGTGACCTCAGCACCTGAGGTTTATTTAATTCTCTGTGTTATTCTAGCTGGTTCCTGGGGAGCACTGTAATTAGGAGCACTGCTGCATTGATAGCACCACTGTTACTATACACAGACACACACACACACACACTACTACTACTACACTATGACTTGTACGTCACTCTTACACACACATTTTTAATCTTTTATACTTACATTGGCCAACAGCCTAATACATCCAGATGTAGACATGGTAAAGTAGATTGCGCCACTCACAGATTATTTCCAGGTTAAATCCCTGATTATCCAGAATAATTTTTGTCATAATTCCTGTGTGAAGTCTTGAGTAATGGCTAAGGGTTTTATGACCTTTCACCTCCAAAATCCAATTAATTCATCTTGAGTCCAGATGAACATTTGTTCCAAATTTGAAAAGATTCCCTCAAAGTGTTACTGAGATTTTGCATTCACAAGGCCAGAACCATTTTGTGACCTTTACCTTTGACCTCCAAAATCGAAAGAGTTCATCCCTGACGAAGTTTGTGCCAAAGTTTGTGCCAAAAGTTTGTGCCAAAGTTGGAGAAATTCGCACAAGCTGTTACTGAGATATCGTGTTCACAAGAACAAACATACATTTGTATGAACATGCGAACCTGAAAACATAATGCCTCTGGTTCTGGCTGTCACATAATAATCCCAAAACTGCAAAGGTATTCATTCTATCAAAACAACATGAATTTTAAATGTTCTCAAGCATTAAACAGTGGCCACTGTGACCAGCAGTGACAATTACATTATTATGACACATTAAAGTATTAAAATGATGAGCTGTGATATGATGCAGTGCAGTGTAACAATGCTAAAAGAGTCACAGAGTCAGTAAACAGATCCAGCAATGTCAGTTGGTCTAGGTTTGACAGCATAAACTGTTGGTCACATCAAACCAAGTAAAGCCATAGTAACAAAGCAATGAAAGTATTTAATATGGTTTTGTTGGTTGTAGTTTAATTTTTTTTAAGACTAAAATTGTGTCAGTAAAGGCTTCAGCCTATACGGACTCGCTCATTCTACAGTTCTACCACATCCACCATTTTCACATAGTATTACATTTCATATACATTTTTCACATTTTCATATATATACATAACAATAATTTTTCATCTTTTACTCTAAATAACCAATATATTTCTCTCACACACTGCTATCCTGGCTCATGTGTATATTACAATTAAGAGTGAAATAGTATGTATGTCAAGTATGATGGTATTTGTGTGGGAGAGTACAGCGTTGCATATATACGCTTATGGTATGTGTAAGGGAAAGAGTGATTCATGGTGCAAACAGCCTTTTACAGACGCACAGATGTAGGTATGTACATAGTCATAGCCTAGTGGGTAAGAAGGCAGATTCAACACACTGAAAAAACACAGATACTAATACACAAATGAAGACAGACAGAAGATTTTTATACGCTGCTAATGTCATCTCCTTTCTCAAGACATCGCTTGTGAGCTCATCTCCTCAGAGCTGTGGAGCAGTGAGGTCAGTTGAGTAATATAATGTAGTTTGCTTAAGTGATGAATGGACTGTTTTCATGATCCCCCTGCTTGTGTTAACACGGGCTGAGTGTCATGTCACTATTACATTACCACAACATATGAACGTGTGTGTTACTGGAGGCTAACGCTTGTTGACCTTGGAACCCAGGATCGTCCTCCCACTGCTGCACCGCAGTCGTCACTGACACCTCACAGGTCCTGACTATTGTTTTTATTCCCATGTTTTCACATTCCAGTCTGCCATCAGCAGCCTGCAAGTTAACGGAGCAAACATGAACACAAAATACACACACACACAAAATCTCTAATCCTTCAGACTGGTCTATATAAACAAAGTGGTTTGGTATCTCTATCAACAAAGTGTTTTGTCTTGGTTGAGTTAGATTTTAGGTTTGTTTTATTGAAGCATGTTACGTTAAAGTCTAACTCACATGTTATGATCCTGATTTTTACAGTCAGTCAGTGTTAGCCTTATGCCCAGAAAGGCTATTTAAATATGTTCACTTCTGGGTTCTCTCATAGGTGACAGGGAGCGAGAGGCAGAACAAGATGACTGACTCTTGTTGCCTCGTCCTCAACAAAGAGAAGCTGCGGGTAGCAAAGGTCACCCTAACCTAAAACATTCAGCCTGACACTAAAGTAAACAAACCACACATTATGGCGCCATGTCTTATCAGGTAACCTTCCGTCGTTTTGTGCTTTCGTAACACCTCTTCAGCCTCACAGAGACAATAATATGACCTCTGCTGTTGTAAATAGTGGCTTATGAATGTATTTTCTGCTCTATGTTATGATCGGCTGAGCGACAGGCAGGAGGGATTCAACAGAACATTTGAATTACAACAGACTTTCTCTGAGCAAACAGATGTTTAATTATTCTCTTGAAAAGCTAATACGAACCTAGTTTCTTATAAAATATTGTGTGACTACAATTGATGCTACTGTGAATCTTGTAACAGACCTATTTCTGAAGATCACTCTCCCTGGGAGGCGCAGTATATCATATTTCTCTCATTCATGTTCATACAATGACTGATTCAAACGTGGCTCTTTATATAGTCAAAATATTTCAAAGTTCAAAAATAGCTTATATTCAGCCTCAGCTGACCAGCAGTGTGTATTGTGTGGTGCCTGACGAAGCCTTGATTTGCTAAGTGATGCTATCCTCATCAGATAGCAAAATGACACTGTCCTCATCAGATAGTATGTGCACTATCTACGTGTACATATGTGCTGGACTGATAAATTAGGTATGCCTTTACTGTTGCGTATGTGAGGAGCTACACGAACACCACACACCCACACACACACGCATACACAGCAAGGTTTCCACATTTGGCAGTGATTGTGACCCTGCTATCCTGTTCTTTGAGGATCAGTTTTCTGAGGTGATCTCTAGTCTCACTCGCTGAGCCAACATGGCTTGGCACATCCTAATCCCTGAAGAGCAGAGACAGAAGAAAGGGGGAAGCAGGAACATTCATCTCACCAGGAACGTGCAAGCTAATGCTTTTCACAGACTCATATCAGGATACAATGTGCCCACTTGCAGACCTAATGGCTGCAGCCAGTGCATTCACTGACTGTCATTACTATGGGAGATTTAGAAATATGCATAGCAGTGAGGCCGGGGGAGCAGGCCTGAACTTGAGAATACTAAAGAGCCCATTAATCCTTTTTAATTCTATTAAGAATTGGACTACAGCTGGATAAGAGGCCAGCAGAGTTCCAGAGACTACATCTATAATGCCTTGGAGACCCACAGTGAAAATCTCTTACTTAACAAAAAATTCATATGCAAGAAATTTCTTTTCCTCTCACAGTGGAATCAATTTACAGCCTTAAGCAGCTTTAACTCGGTAGTAAACAAAGATAGGCTGAGCAAGGTGAGGACTGTGGAAACAGGTATAATGTATAGCTCCATCAAAAAGGCTAGATCATCACTCTAATCAGAATGGACTAGAGTTAAGCTGCAAATACTTTGATGATGACATGTATGATATATGTGTCCTTTCTTCTCACTTTAAAAGATATGCAGGTGAGCTACGTGCCTTCTGCAGCACAGTTATCTGTGTTGATTTGAATCAGCAGTCCCTAGCATCGGCCCTGCTATTTTTGCACCTGTTCAATTTCAGAAAAAATCATAATCTTATCAAATTCCCCCAAAATTATGAGAAAGTGGGTTTAGTTTGCTCTCACAGTGAAGCGTGTAGGCAGTAATGGCTTTCACCTGTTACGATAAGGGTTCACCACCTCACCCCCGTGTCCAAAATGACCACAGTGACAAGCTACTGTTCTTACTATGTGTTCAGTCACAGCAGTCTAAATAGTGAGGCCCTTGTGACTGGATCTCAGTAATTTGAGCACACAGAATCTGCCTCTGCTTGTCGACCCTGATTCATTTTCATTAAGGCCAAAGGGTTAGCGAGGAGGACGCCGGTCGCAGTGTAAACGAGATGTCATGTTTGACAGGGTGTGTAAGCTCAGTTCAGTGCAGCAGCCTAGCTCTTGCTCAGCACAGTCACACACACCTAAACATAAGACAATAACATAGAGTGAGGCAGACACATATAGACAAGAACCTGTCACACAAGCACAGGCATATACATTGCTCAGGAATGAAATGTGTCTCCCTAGTTACAGTATTATGAAACAAAACAGGCCTGAAAACCACGATCACATTCCTTCCCACCCTGACGCCCCACGCCCATCACCCTCACTCTCCCCAATCTACCGCCCCATCTGTTCTGCCAACTGCTCCATTACTCCTTCCCTTCATTGCTGGACCACTTTTCCTGCTTGTCTTTCTCCCTTACTTCAGCATTATGAACACACCCATTACTGCAGCTCTCCTTCTCTCTGTCTCATTTGCCCTGTCTGATCTCCGCTGCTTTTTATTCTCCCCCTCAGCCTTGAAGTAGATCGGAGAGAGAGGGAAAAAAAGAAATGAAAGAAAATGCCTCAGACGGCCCAACCTGTATCTTTCTAAGCATCTCCATGGTAGCATGACCCCCTGAAACAGCCTATCATGCTCCACTGCACTTGAAAAGGACTGAGAGTGGGGAAGGGGTAGACCGAGGAAGGGAGCGAAGGGAGGAGAGAGAGAGAGAGAGAGAGAGAGAGAGAGAGAGAGAGAGAGAGAAACAGGGAGAGCTGTAGTAATGAAAGAAACTAGGAGTGCACTGGAGTGGAAGCTTCCAAACACAACGAGAGGTTAAATCACTTATCATTTCAGTGTTTGCATTTTGTTTCAGCACAGATTTTCTTACTACCTCACAGACTCTGGTATCCCACTTGAAAAAGAAAAATAAATTTTAATGGCTCTACTGTACACTGACTTATTGACTGTGAGAGGCTGTGGTGCATTGCTTTTCACCCTAAAAATAACAGACAACAGAAGAACTTAAAACATTCAACATTCATTTTATTGGTTTGGTTTTTTGATTACAGTGGTTATTTCTGCCTTTCTGGCATTCACAGACAACACAAACGCAACAATAACTGGGAACACAAAAAATATAGCTTTCTGATAATATCTGTGGCTCAGTCTAGTAGTTACAACAGATACAATAGTCTCCGTACCTGATCAACACAAATGTAAATACAAACATAAACATGTAAAAACTGTCCAAAACTGGAACTAATACTTTTGAAATTCTGTGTAGTTTATAAAATGACATACCTATTTACATTCAATTTGAATAATTATCATTTCAAGAAAAAAACAAATAGTGTATGAGTCTGACATTAACAAAAATAAACACTGATTATTTAAACTTGTGATAAAATATATAATATTGATTATAATTAGAAGGTTCCATTATGTACGTTCAAGTGCTATTATTAAAGATGCACAGGGAGGCCGCTGGGGTCACATGACCTCGGCGGCTCTCCTGTCAGAGTGGCATAAATCAAGGTGCAGCTCAGAGACTGGAGTCCAGGGGCAAGAGTCAAAGGTTATAAAATTCAGTCAAGCCTCCACCTCTGAGATACAGTCAAAGTGGTTAGTACAGAAACGTGGCAGCATAGGGGAGGGGAAGCTAACCTGATTCTTCCCTGTCACTGCCTTGGTTACTCAAATAAAAAAAAGAAAGATGATGTTGTATTTTCTTTGCTTACACACAGGTTATTGTTTAGTCATAGTGATGTAGGGCAGTCTGATTAGAGCAGTAACACATCAGGCCACTAAAGGTAAAACGGTTAGAAGTTGAAGCCAGTGCTTGTTCCTTATCGCTGCCAGTCCTGTCACTTTGTACAGGGCTGTCTTTACATCTGAGGTCTGATGGTGTCAGTTCACAGCGGCTGGGTAATGTCTTCCCAGCTGAGCAGAGGATGAAAAACAAAGAGGAGGTGAGGCGTTTCCTCCTCTCTCGCCACAGACCAAAGAGCGAGTTCTGCTTTGAAAGCAAACCAAATGCACTGACCAAATGCCTCCATCACAGAGAGTAACAAGTTTAAACTGGCAACTATCAACATTAGCAGCTTCTAAAAATCCACTTGGAAAATAGACTTTTTTATTATTTTTTATATATATATATATATACCGTCNTTAGTCATAGTGATGTAGGGCAGTCTGATTAGAGCAGTAACACATCAGGCCACTAAAGGTAAAACGGTTAGAAGTTGAAGCCAGTGCTTGTTCCTTATCGCTGCCAGTCCTGTCACTTTGTACAGGGCTGTCTTTACATCTGAGGTCTGATGGTGTCAGTTCACAGCGGCTGGGTAATGTCTTCCCAGCTGAGCAGAGGATGAAAAACAAAGAGGAGGTGAGGCGTTTCCTCCTCTCTCGCCACAGACCAAAGAGCGAGTTCTGCTTTGAAAGCAAACCAAATGCACTGACCAAATGCCTCCATCACAGAGAGTAACAAGTTTAAACTGGCAACTATCAACATTAGCAGCTTCTAAAAATCCACTTGGAAAATAGACTTTTTTATTATTTTTTTTATATATATATATATATATATATATAAAAATATTACTATGTAGTTCTTTTCACTGGACGGGTTTGACTCACAGTCATATGTGCTTCTTGTAGTTCACGTGTGATTGTGTTACATTACTGTGTGAATGTATGTTGTGTTTGTGTAGCAGTACGCCCAAAAGAGCAATCATGCGTAGACTTTCAATAGTGTCCCTATAGAATAATTCCCTTTCTTAAAAACTCTTTCTTATCTCTGCCTCTCACCTGTGCTATCTGACATTCTCCCTGTCTTTCTTATCGCTTGGTTCCTGGAATGATTGCATGTGCCTGCTAACAGACAGTCTGCTGGCTGGACAGTGGACTCTCCAGGGACATGCTTGTGGGAGACAGGTCTGGACGGGCGCAGGGCTTAAACATGGAGGAGATGTGGAACGCCTGTGGGCACAGACACGAAACAAGTCAGGAAATATACACAGACCACACACACTGTCAATCACCCACTGTTTATAAACACTAGAGAGATCAGGGCGGGGGGAATGAAGCAGAGAGCCTATTGTTTAAGCTAACTAAGTCAACAGAGAGAAGAGAGAAACAAATCCCGCAAAGACAGAGATAACTGTTGTTCGAGACTATTTAGACAACGGTGATTTTCTACATACCACCCAGTACGCAGTGAGCCCTCCTTGGATGAAGCCTGTGAGGACGTCGGTGGGATGGTGACGGTAGTCAGAGATGCGGCTCAGGCCGGTGTAGATGGCGATCATCACCAAGAGGAACTGTGTTAGTGGCCGCAACAGCCGAGCTCCTCGCCACGATAACCGTGCCTGCAGGTAAAACTGCAAAGAAAGTATAGAAATTTTTATTGTGGATTACTTTATTAACACAACACACAAGTGTATATAAGCATGAGGGGTATTGTTTTTTTAATGTATGCCCCACAAACATAAACTGATAATTACATCTGTTGATTCAAGTTCTATAAATGCAAGCAGAGCCCTTTAAGCAAAACATAGACATCCACTCAGCTTGCTACCCAGAGGGGGAAGAGAAGCTTGGCATGAGTCCATTAACACTATCTAAACCTCATTTCCTTCTTTTGTTCATCCTCATCTCCTGCATCAGTGCTACAGTGCAGAATGGATGTTTGTGTCTGTAAAAAAATGGGGTCATAGGGCGAGCACTATGCAGTTGCAGCGCTCGCTTTATGAGGTGACCGAAGGTCTATCTGGACCCGTCAACCACTGGGGAGCATGTGGCCTACATTGCTGCACTGAGGTTGACCCTCACTGGGTTCCTCTCTTATCCCAACTGAGAGCAGGTGTCACTGTTCTTGTCTCATAGTCAAGCAGCTGGCCACAGTGCGGGTGGCATGTAGCTACAGGTTTGACATTCCCTGCAGGTTGTCTACAGTCTGCTGAAACACTAGTTAGCAGCAAACCTGCATGCAAGACTGTATCTTTGTGCCTGCAGTGTGTTTGTGTGTGCGTGTGTTTATGTATGTGGAGAAATAATGACCAAACATTAAGGCCCTCGTTTTTCTCAGAACACTTCTTCCCTATAGTTCTATACCCTTTTACTTCTCTTATTCAGTCCCCCCCTACTCATCCTAGTCTATCTCTTTTTGTTCGGAGAGGACCTGCTTTTCATTTAGACTTCTATAGTGCATAAGTGCAAATAGGAGAGGCAGTGATTTTCTCTTCTTATCCTTTTTTTCTATGGCACCTTCTTCACTTCATTGTAACCGCTCAGATAAAAATATTTAAGTCACTGAAAAAGATAATGTAAGGGTTAATGAGGGGGAATACCTGAGAGAAATGAACATTTTATGGAACATAATGTGCTTTTGTCTCCCTCCAACTGTCATTTCTCTTCCACAATGCATCCATGACTACTGGGCAATGTGTGAGAGAAAGAGAAAGATGAAGAGATGGGGGGTGGTGGTGGAGTTTAGAGGGTGTCTATTGCTGAAAGAAGCCTGTCGATCTCTCAGCAGGCATATTCAGCCTTCCAACCCCCCTCCTCTAAATGAGACCCACAACAAGGCCTCCACTGTCTGCGTAGTCTCTTCATCTATTCATGGTCCCCATGGAAAACATTCTCCCTCATTCTCGAACACCACCATTCCCCACCACAACCACCCTCCCTGTCTCACCAGCTCTTTCAGTTTGAAGCAGGAGGCGTTTGGAGAACTGCTGCTTTCAAAGATCTCCTCCCTCATGATCAGGAAGTGTGAATACATTCAGCAGCACATGTCTTGATGTGTGTTTGTGTGTGTTTAATTAGCTTATCTAGTTGATAGCTGCACACAGTGTTCTTGGCCTCTAGGGAACGATGTTTTCTCTAATAACTAAAACAAAAACGAGAGCAACAATATTCCCACCACATTGTAAACACAGAACCAAATACTATAATTATATCATATGAATTCAGTTGAATGTGAAGGTCACATTCCAGATGTGTGTGTGTGTGTGTGTGTGTGTGTGTGTGTTGGTAAAGTAGAGGTGACTTACTGCCAGATAGAGCATGGTGTACATTGCAAAGGAAGCATGGCCAGAAAAAAAAGACTTCCTGAAAGAGAAGATCAATAAAATATGCCATAGGTTACACATTTACTAAATTATTCAAGCAACAGTTTACCCCACCCTTAGCACACACACCAAATCATTTCTGAGCAAAAATGCACTCATGCACACACACCACACACCTTGCCTCCTCCACCATCTTCTGATTAGGCTGAATGCAGTGGACTTGGGACACATAACTGCCCGGAGTGCAGTTGATGGATGCATAGGTGATGTTACAGACAGACAAGAAGTTTGGTCGCAGGCGCCCCACACTTAGTTTGGCCATATTGGTGAGAGACTGACCCACACAGCAACCAAACAGGAAGCTTCCCAGTTCCTTGTACAGGCATGACACATAGCGGTTTCGGACAAAAGCCCGCGAGTGTACACCTCGGAAACGCACCCGGTAGCATTCACCCAGTGCAATCTGAGAAAGACAAGAGAAAAGAAAGTCACAGCTGTACAAATACTGAAAGATTAGTATCATGACCAATACAGACTTATCTATACTATTAAAGTGATAACAACTTTAACTCGCTGTGTTAATGCTCAGTGGGTGTGACTGTGACTGTCTTACCGTTAGGCCAGTGATGGCTATACCGCCAGCAATGAGCAGGCTGTCAGGGATGGCTTCTTTCGGTATGTAGGGATAGGTGATGCTGGAGTCTCCACAGAAAAAGCCTCGTCTATACGGAGTCACTGCCTTCAACTCACATGCAAAGAATGGGATGGAGGCTGATGAAATGTGGGAGAGAGGGAGGGGAGACAAGACAAAAAACAAAAGATGGCTCAATGAATGTCTGTGAGCATGAGTGTGTGCAACACAGAGATGGCAAGATACAGAGATAGTTGGCAGCGCTGACTAACATAAAGGGGGCCTTCTCCTGTTGCACAGGAGAGTGAAAATAAGATTTAACATGACTTCCAGATTCCCAGGGGATCAAGCGTTCCACACATGACTGCCTCCACCAGATGAGCAGGGAGAAGGAGACATGATGGACATCAGAAGAAAGACAGGAATGACAGTGGAGAAAATCAAGATGAGGAAGGAGGAAGAAGATATTAGAGCGCATGTTGCGTGGAAAATTTTAAGTGTGCCAAAAGGAAACAATGTATAGGAGGAGCAAAGTTTAACAATGATAATTTTGTTCTAGTGAAAAGCACTGACTTTCAGTTTAGTTCATGTTTTCATACATTAACAACTGGCCTACAAATCTGCTCACTACACTTCCTGGTTGGTTAATAATCTGTATCAGGTGAGAGAGGTCAAGGTCTGATTCACTTAAGCGAACACACCCTGCAGCCTGACGGTAAAGGTTCACTAAGTAAAAGCTGCATAACATTTTAATATTGGCCAAATGAGAGATGTGACATGTATCCTGCACAAACAAGCGTTAAACTTCATAGCTTTTATTCTCTATTGTATTAATGTAGTAATAGCCAATAGGCCTGTAAAGGCCTGCCCAGACTGCTTAATTTCTCTGTCCCTTATCCCATGTCCCCTTGTCACCCCATGGAATGCAGCAAGAACATGGGACTAATCATTAACCTCTGTGCCTCTCCCTGTCATCCCAGGCCTGCTGGTTGGCTGGAACGCACCCAGGCCAAAACACTGCTCCTGCCAGTGACTCGCAGACTACGTGCCTGAGTAGTGCACAGGATACACATTCAAAATCAGGCCAAAAGGAACGACACATAAATACACACCCAAACATGCAAACAGTAGGATGAAAACACGTCTTTGAGTACAAGAAATTAATCATTTTCAACTAACAAAGGACAGGATATGAATACCTAACCTAGGTAACTGTGTTCATATTAGCTCTGCTTTTGTCTTAGCTGTTATTTTGTGTGTTTACGATTACAACCATTAAGTACACAAAACACCCATACCAGTTTTTGAGCCTTGCCGACTGATAAACCAGTTATAATCTTGAGACTATCAGCACCCATAAAGAGGCGCTGTACCTCGTAGACTGTATTTTAAAAGTGTTTGTTAGTGACCTCTGTGTTCAAAGTCATGTTGCCCTAACAGAAAGACAAAACATAGATAAAAGCCAGCCCACTTCTATTTATTTTAAAATTGGCCTGAGTGAGGAAGTGAGGGAGGGAAACACATTGCTGGTAGATAGCAGAGGCTGTGACGCCAACAAAGAGAGAGCGAGAGATAGGAAACACCTCTCATCTGACCCACATCTCTCACTCATCTCAATCCGTCGCCACATTTACGGGCATCTCCTCACACACACATACACACCTACATAGACTCAGCAGTCACGTACTGATGTGACTCAAACACACACATCTACATACACGTCACAGCTATCTGTGCTATACAGGTGTTGTATTAAAGTACATAACACTGAAAGGTATTCTTAATGTTAGGTACAGTTACATAGGAATATTAATATTACAGGAAACAAAGTCTGGTTTGTTTATATTTGCTAAGATGGTTGGAGCACAAGTCCATTTTTTCCTGTTCATTTAAAAATACATATCCTGTATGAGGGTTTCCTGGATCACTTCTGCCACCTGCATATATTTCACACGCATCTGTTAATCTCCAGTTTGTAATCCCTTTATCTGTGTGTGTCATACCTAGAGACCTGCAGAGATATATCTCTTGTTTAAAGTGAGTGGGTGTGCATAGGTTTTTCCATTAGGTTAAAATGCAGTACACCATTTTAAACTTGTTAACTGAAAAAAGAAGAATCTAACTCACATTCAACAGTTGAAACCTGCAGGCTTGACAAGTCTCCTGCTGTCCATATGTGTGACAGGAGTGGGAACACAATGATCTTGCTGCCGACGTGTTTGTGTTTGCAAAAAGGCAAAATAATTAGTATGCATTGTGATCAATGTAATTTTACCAATGAATGTAATATTTAAGGATTATGATTCATGTTGACCGTTGATTGGGGCAGGAAAGCTTAAAACTTACTGACATATAATCACTGATAATTCTCATTACAATATTTCTTTACAGTGCCATTCATCAAAAAGTGGACAACTCATGATAACTGCTTTGTCAGCCCTTTTACATTTATACAGATTCAAGCAGGCTTTATCTTCTCTCTCTTTAGAAATCATATTTCTGGCTGTTTATTATATTAAATACAGCGTTTGACATTTATTCATTTTCATATTCATTTATTCTGCCATAAAATGAACACTTTTGGGTAAACCCTATATCTATTTTCCTGGAAACAAAATTCTTTTTTTGCTTTCTATATCATCCATTAACAGACTTACCTTGTGTCCTCATCAGATTCCACAATATGGCCAGGCCTCTCTCAATGATCAATATTTTTTCTGCGCTGATAGAGAGGTAATGGACAGATTCTCCATTAACGCTCTGAGCTACAGTAGGAACATGGGCTTCTTGAGGGATCATTTTCGATCTATATGGTGGTCAACTGGGAATAATGGAGTGCTGAGCCAGTTAGCAGCATATCTTATTACCTCTGGCCTGCCTGTACTGATGGCTTGTCATGTCTCCCTTTTTTTGTATGAAGTTCATACTGACACACACAGCAACAAAGGCCAAGAATCATAGGTCGCTCCTATGAGGCAAAGCTGTTTGCAAAGTTTCTCAATAGAATGAATCCACCAGATTTATCTTAAGCTGAGTAGTGAGTAAGTAGAATAGTAATTCTTAGTGCAGTATAAAAAATCAAATATGAAGCAAAGGTGTTTGGAACCACATACTTAGTTATTGAGTATCTACACAATCCTATACAAATTACAAGCTCCTGTGTTACAGTCAGCCTCTGTTCTTTACAACTACATTAAAACAGTTTTCACAACAAGACAAAAACACTCTAGAGACCCTAACATCATCTGTCAGGCAGCTGTGAGCAAACCTCTGCACCTGGCCAAGACATGGTCAAAAGAGAGCCAGGCCAGGAAGGCCTGTGAGGGGACCCAAAAGGAGGTGGAGGAGTGAGTCGGCTCCCACAGCAAGGCCAAAATGTGCTGCTCGCTGGGCCTGACACTCAAAGCAGGAATGCTTTCAAATAGTCAAAAGGGACAGAAAGAAAGGAGTGGAGGGGGGGGAATGAGAGCAGAAGGGATATGTGCCTCACTCTGAGAAACTTTTCTGGTTCTAATTTACACATCTATGACCACAGCCCAGAATGAGCTCACTGTGAGGGGAGAATAACAACAACCAAAAGCTAGAAATAAAAAAAACCTATGGAGAAAGTGATTAAAGGCGGAATTCAAACAAAAAAAGGATAGATAATTATTCATTGTCATGCTTTAAGGTCATTCTGCTGCTCATCTGCTGATCAATATGTAATGTAAAGCCAGGCTAAAATGCATGGCCAAAAGGCAAGAAAATTGACAGATAGGGTGAGGGCAGTAATAGTGGGGTGAGAAAAAACAAGAATGATGGAACCAAGAAAGATGCTGCAAGGGTTTCTCCGTGGAGAACAGCAGACGGAGGCGATTAGTGGTGGTTCTGGAATGTGAGGGTCAGAGATCTGGGCTCTGCTGGGACCCGCTCTGTAAACACAACCCCGCCTCAACCAGCAGAATACCCCCAAATACACATAGAGACTTAACACACTCACATGCACATAAAAACCACACTTGGATGCAAACAAACCAAACCCGCAGCCACACAGTCTAACAGACAACCAAACAATCCGCAAAAACCCCACTTGCACCTAGAAAAAAAAACACTAACCAAGCCAATAAACCACACTAGAGCCAGAAAACCACACAATATCAAACAATCCTGAAGAAATGCACTAAGAAAAACAACCCATTCACTATTCCAGGCCCAAGTTAACTCCTGTGGATGCTGCTGCTGTAGGACAAACAGTCAGTGCATCCTAATAGATTATCATGACACACAGCCTAAAGCTATATCTAAGCCACAGCAAAGGCCATCTGTGTCATCACGCCCAATAATATCTGACTGTACAGGCCTCGTTCTACATTTGCCCTTTGATAGGACTGGAGGACATACAATTAGTGACCTGTCAACACAGGTCCATCTGGCCTGCAGCTTATACTGGGCTGGGCCTGAGCTGTGGAACCCGCTTGCTATAGCACCCTTCAGGGGTGGTCCACCCTCGCTGGGCCTCACAGCAGCTTGCGTGTGCCAACGTTTCCCAACAAAACTTTAAGCAGCTTGTTTACTTTCAAGTCAACCTTGCTAAAAAAAATAATAAGAAAGTGAAGTGAATTGTGAAGGGTGGTAATTTGAATCTTTGCAAGCATGATAATCCCTGGTAACAACCCTATAAGTCTGCATAACATGCTCATAAACAGTGGCCTGCAGCAGGGCTGGGAGGGCTTGTATGATTATTTCTGCAATAATGGCTTTAACTGCATAAAGCTGTCTCCATAAACTAGCCGTGCTCTTTCATCCAATCAATATTCAGCTTGACTCAGGTACATTAAGGACAAAGTCAACTCTTTTACGTTTCAGCTGAAAAGATCTGTGTTTAAATAAGCAGTCCATCACGCAAGCTGTGACACACACACACATCCACCACTGTAAGGTAAGTAACACTTAAACAGGTGGTGAAGTCATTCGCACCAAGGCTGTGATTATGATTGGCAACCAGACACTGCCACAAACCCAATTACTAAGTACAGTGAGTGTGTGTGACTGACCTAGAAGGTGGTTCTTCCTGTTTTTCCTTGGTGGCCCAATCCAGGTTGTGGAGAGGTGGAATAAGGGTGAATGGCAGCCCCCTGCGCTGACAGACACCCATTTCTTTTCCCATAATTTGCTGGATTGTTGTTCTGAGAGACTGATCTGTTTTGTCTACCCTGATGGCAGTACAAAGAGATTAATCAGTGAAGAACAAAGAGGGACTGAGGAGCCACAGCAGCTCTGGATCTTTGTTACCATCTGCTATCATCAGCATCTGCTGCAGCTGGACTCCATACAGCCTTCTCTAGAAGACAATCATTGCTTTATTTATTATGGCTCATTACCATTTCACCCCCACCTACAAAACATGTTGCAAGCAATAGCAGGCCTTCTTCCCTTTCCCAGCAGTATTTAGATAAAATCAGCTAGTATCAGATTCAATTGATTCTGGCTCATAGGATTGTTCTACTTTTCAGGCATGTGTTGCATGTATCTACCTCATTGAAATTGTAAAAACACTGGTTCACAGGAAAACAGCTGAAAGCACTTAGGTAGCCAAAAATGTTAATATTTAGTGAAGCTTTTGATGCACAAAATTGACAAACTTAAGAGGTGGAGATAAACCAGAAGTGCATGTGAAGTAAAATATGATGTGTTTTTGCTTCACCTTCTACCATTACACCATGAGAGGTCTTGCTTGCCCCTTCCACTGTTACTGTTGCAGCTGGCCAGTGGAGACATGCCTCCCACAGCTGCTTCTGTTCTCTCCACACTTCACTGACCTGTTTCCTGGAGCTCGGCTCTGGAGTTCAGGGCATGAGTGGTGAGGTCTAAAGGGGGCTGTCTGTCTGCCTGTCTGATTCAGCAGGAACATAAAGGGGCCGCCACTGTGGTATGTACCTTGAAAACTTTAAAGGAGCTCTCTGGTGGTTTTTGTGGTGAGAAGGTAAAGGTGTGCTCAGTGAGGTGAGGGCTGCCAGTCTGCAATGTGAGAATGACACAGGGTTGTGGTTTAGACTGCAGGGGAGGCGTTTGGCATGATTGTGGTGTTACTGTATGTATGGAAAGAGCTGTGGGCTGCAGGGCTGTTTTGGTTTGGCCGGAAGAATATGGAGTTGGAGCAACTTCAGAAACAAACTCGAGGGGATGAAGGGAGTAAAGACTCCAGCAGGTGAGATGAGACACAATGATAAAATATTCCTCCTGATGTGTAACATGGCATGGTGCCAAGAGGGGGGGTGTCTAAGTCTCCAAAAATAAGAGGAAGACGATTCATTAGTTCTGACAGACGCAAATGCAGGGGCTACGGGCTGTATTCAGATACAGGTACATACAGTACCTGTAAGCCTCTCCAGGCCCATTCTAGCTAATGAGCACTGTGGATTAGAGAGCTACTCACATCTTTATTCACTCATTACAGCTAATACCTATGGACCACCCTGGGCACTTATGGAACCGTCATCGAGGAGAAGATTGCAGCTGTCTCATTAAAAGTTAATTTGAAGCTATTTGCTGTCTGAACCTTTCCTATGCTTCTCTGAATAATACTTCCTCACTGGGACACAAACAGACAGCTGTAGATAAGATCCCTCAGGCGCCCCTGGGTCTGACATCTGACCTCTACTGTAGACCCTCAACCCCTTCTCTCCTTCCATGCCTCACTCTACTCTCCCTCCCCCTGAGTGCTTGCTGACTCAGGCTCTCACTTGCCCCTCAGCCCTGAGGCAACTGAGACATCTCTAAGGCCTGAGCTGGCTCTGGTGTGCTAATGGGTGAAAGAAGACATATTGACCACAAAGTACAGTGAATGAAGCCATAGTGTCAGCCTAATGAAGGGCAAAGCTAATGAATTCTTGAACTTCCGCAGTGCTTTCAAAAGGGAGGGAGATGCATTAGTACACTAGCAACAGAGAGCAGGCAGGATCACTTCTTCCACTAGCTAATGATATGACAGAGCCATTTTTAATTGCTCTCCATCTGTCAGCCGCAGAGTGACGCCAATGTATCTCATAACTTTGTGTGTGTTTCATCATGGCCTAAAATGTGCAGCAAAACAGCACCGGTGAATATGTCAACAAACAGCACGCACATGGCAGCTGTAGTAGGGTGTCCGCGTTAGCATTTGTGATGACGCATACACACACACAAATACCCACACCCACACTTTTCCTCATAAGCACGCACACACACATAAATACACATTCATAATTTAATATTTCTGGCCCTGTACACACCAACATGTTGTGACGTGTTGTCCTCTTGCCGTCTCACTCACTTGGCAGCTTTCGCTGCCAAAAGAACAGAACCAGGAATACTACCTGCTAACATAAACCGGCCACCTTCCCAAAACACACATAGACATAAAATACACACACACACACCTCACTACATTGCTGGAACACCTTTAGTCCCAAAATAGAGATCATCTGAAGAAAGAAGGAGAAAAAGAGAAAAGGAGCAAAAGAATAGATAAGCTGGAAAAAAGTCCTTTCAGAATTCAGATTACTTGGTAGATACCTATCCTCTCGTCCTGGCATGCTGCTTCACGTCTAGGACAAAAAACACACTCGCACACAGTGATCAACTGATTCCAGCTTTCTCTTTGTAGTAGTATCCAATAACTAGTTCTCTTTATATTGTTGAATCAATCACTTTCTTGTTTTATATATAGCTAAATGTAAGGGATTTATTAACAGTGTGATCCATATATATTCTTCTATTGTATTAGTTCAAAGCAGCCTAACAACTTATCCATATCAAGTATGAAATTATCTTGCAATTAACCCCTACAAGAAGGTCAAGCCTTGTGGCAACTGTAATGTTTCTCTAAGCCGTATAAGCTAATAGTGGGTGCTGCTTCCAATCATTTACCAATTACTTCTAAGAGAGGCAATAACTGGCTTTATTGAGGTGATGAAAGAGTACAGACCACCTGTGCAGGAGGGAAACAGCAGTGCAGTCTGGGAGGCTTGTCCCTGCATGCTTTGTAGATATGACAAATACCCAACACCTCCTGACCTCTGATTGGCTGGACACTAGATCTTAGATGCAGCCACAGGGCACCTACAGTCCCATGCACACACTTTAACACACAAGCAAACACTTGAACAGATCCAGGCATTTGCATTCTGCAGGTTCCTTGGAGCTTACTGACACTGAGCTGAACCAGAACAATCAATCTCTGTGAAGCATCTATCGTGTACATGTCAGAACAGCCCCATAAACAACACAGCCTTATTATTGAAATACAACGTTAGACAAGCTCGGTGATGAGTATGAGTACGACCAAGAAATGAGTCAGAGCCTCATCTAATATCCCAGCATTCAGCACACAGATTTAAGTTCATTCATGATGCCACACCAAAGACTGAGGCTGTGAAAACCTCAGACCCTGTGGAAGCCCTCTTGAGCTGATAGCATAATGAGGATGGATGCTTCACGGTAAAATTCCACAGTGGTGGTGGTGAATGAGCCCCTTTGCAGATTGAATAACACCAGCGGGACAACCATCTGAGAGAATCTGATGATGGCATTTCTAAGAAAAATTGGGTTAGTCAGAGATAAGAGAGTTTAGCTAAAGGCCCCATTAATTTCCAATAAGTGATGACATTCATTACCACATGCCCACAGATGAGTCAGGGTCAGGCCTCTGCTGATAACTGCCATGATGGGTGATAGAGATATGCAAGATGCAGCCAACCGGAAATCTGTAAGTGACTTAAAAGCCAACACATTGTATAACTATACATCATATTGTACTATATTATTCAATTTTATGCTTTCATTTCAGTATTCTCTTCAGCATTATAATGCTTTTGTGTTTGGTAAGACTGCAAGGCACATAGGTCAGAAAAAAATGATTTTTTCATTTTCATTTTTTCTTAAACCTTTTAATATCTATTCTGGAAACACAACACAATGTATTTTGCTGAACCTGCTGTGTATCAGAAATATACTGACAAATCTAATCAACAAATCGATTGTTACATCACAAGCAAGAGGTTGTCTTTCCTTCTATTTTACAAAAGTATATTTCGGTATAAAGTATAAAATACCAAGTGACCTATGAATCCTCTCAATTCACCAGGGTCAGTGACTCAATCTCAGTAGTAAGAGGAGGGGTCATGGCACACAATTTAGTGACAAACCACATTGAGTGCTCAGTGCGTGTCTTAGGAGGAGAACTGAAAGTGACCATTTCCTCCCTCGTGCTGACTGATGCTGCTCTCCAGTTCCTACACACAGAACAAGGCTGATGAGGAGTATGCAGAGCAAACAGCTAATAGCATACCTGCAGGGGTGAAGAATAGCACAGCAATGAAACTAACTGCCTTACACTGTTGTTTTGTTTGCCGGACTACTTCCTATGCTTTAACTGCCAATGAGGCTGAGACCTGTCAGTCTGCCTAGACGGGTTCTGCCTCTCTTGTGCTGCCGGTCCAAATAACATCTCACTCACACAACACGAATGCTCCCCTCCCTATCATAGTCATGTGAGATGACGACATGAAACTTATAGGATCATATTTTGTACAAGTGCCTCACTTCCTAACATGACTGGCAGGTCATAATTCATTTTCGTGAATGCTTTCCATGCACAAAAATGAATTCATTTAGCAACCATTTGTTATATTTCTATCAAAGAAAATTATAGTAAAATAATAATATAATTATTAAAAATGTAATAAATATTTTTTTAACCTATACCTAATAGCATGTTAAATAAATACTATGGTTTATCAATCAATCCATTAGTTTTACAGAATCATTTGACTGTTTGAAATTTGGTGACTACATTAATGATTTGGACTCTTATTCTGTATGTGTCCTTATGGATCCATACAGGAGCTGCAATAATATGTAAAATAACAAAATAAAATACACCCAACTGTTTTGATATTCAGTTAATCATTTAAGTCATTTTTCAAGGAAAATTGCACAAATTTTAGGGTTCATTTTGGGATTGGTACTATTGATGGGAAAAGACATGATATTTATTGATGTCACCTGGTGATGAAGTATATTGCCATGGGTGTTTATATCTGTTTTTTGGATTTGTTATTTGTTATTGTTATTTTTCTAATAATCACTTTAGAAAATAATCAGCAGATGAATGTCTAATAACCATCATTTACAATTAATATGTAATGCACAGTGCTACTTAAGATGATTCCGACAGTTATTATCGTCATTTTTCAAAATTCAAGACAATTGCAAGATGACTTTTCCCCATTGTAAGTAGAAAACCTTGCTGAGAAACGTTGTGTGACCTTTGGTACACAAACTATATGATTTGTACGATAACATAAAACACAAAAGGCGACGTGTTGCTTTAACATTTAAAAAATGGATTATTTATCATATCTTATCTTGTGTCATTGTGCATTCAATGTATGTAGCCTAGTTTTAGAGACCACTCCTCCAACACGGTTATGTCACTGTCCTCTGAGTTGTTGCCCACATGTTGTTTACTGGTGTTTCTAATTCTCCAGTGTTGGCTAATTTTCCAGCTGAGTGCTATAATTTGTTTGTGTGAGACATTCAGTAAATCCTGCCGTCAGAGGGGGCCGCAGCACTCAGAGAACAGAGGTAATTTTCGGCACGAGAACACGAGCACGGGGCCATGTTTTCATCGGAATTCCCACGTTCTTCTGCCGGGAACTTTGAGTGTTGCCATGGGAACAGATTAATTCCCGGACAACTCTGCTCCTTCTCCTGCCCCCCCCCCCCCCCCTGCCCCCCCTCCACCCCCCCCCCCCCCCCCC
>CM076664.1:4558354-4740854 GCA_038496675.1 Rachycentron canadum | reverse complement strand
CAATTGCCCAACAAAATGGAATTGAAATCAAAATCTCAGCCTCTGATTTTTTTGTTGTAATTATCCTTTGTTGTAGGGTGTGCTGTGAGCTGTGACTCACATGTTGGACTCAGACTGGTGAATAATGTAGGATGAATTTTAGGGTCTAAGTGCAAAGCTTCTTGGAGACATGTTATTCACCTCCCAAAGTAATCAATTGTTTTGGTGTGACAGAAAATAGCATTAATTGCTGTAACAGAAGTGTGTGAGTTGTAAATTCTCTCTGCTGTGTCTGAGCAGGAGTGAAGGCTTTGAAAGAGGTGGATGCTTACACATAAAATACTCCTGTTGTATAATATATTTGAGAAGTAATGCATAGCTTCTGACATTAAAAGAGTCAATAAAGATTGTTTCAGTTGAGAGAAGGAGGAAGTCCAGCTTCTACACAATCAGTGATATTTGATAAAGTTGTGACTCTGTGGCTGTATATGATTGGACAAAATGAAAATGAACTGAACACTTAAAAATAATGACTCACTTCACCTGACGTGATGTTGGAAAGTCAAATCTTTTGACTACCTGAAGAGGACAGCTGCTCTGTTGTTAACTTCTGACCATCTGTTAAGTTTGCCCTGCATACGTTAAAGATAAAAATCAAAGAAACATCATAGCCTATTATTGTGAAACAGATACCTAAATATAGTACCTAGTAATACCGACACCCATTTCAAGGGTATGGCCCACTCCTTCTCTGCTTTTACCCACACCTCCACCTGTAGGAGATAACAGGACATGACAATTTGGTATTGAATGAATAAATGTAATGCAGAAATCTTTAAAATTTGTTCAGAAAAATAAGAAATAACATCATGAAAAGTATTTTTTTAATATTATTTTAAAAATGATGAAAAAAAAAAAAGACTTTATGGGCTACTCCAAGTGTAAACAGAGCATGTTGTACCTTGGTACCTCAAACTATTCTGTTTTGCATATGGAGCTCCATTGGTCGTCACGCTCCACTCAGCTTTGATCAAGGAAGCAGTCACGATCAGGCACCTCTCCACCTGCTGGAGTATGAGAGAAAGTAACTGTGTGTCTGTTTTATTGTGCATGTGTAACAGGAGTTGTTCAAAGTGGAACAAATGGACTATGCTCTGTGGCTGGAGGATGATGGATCAGGATAGGTCTGCACAGCTGTGTTTGCTAGCATGTTTCATTCTGACTGTAGACTTAACTTTTGGTTTGGGGCTTAATCAGGACATAGAATTTACTTTTCTCTTACCTGCTGGCAGCACTGAGTGTTTTTACCAAACCACCATGAAGAATGAAAGCATGGAAGTGGAGTACCAGGTAAACTAAGGCTTTTTCTCTATCTTTCTAGTCTGTCTTGTATAGTGACAGTGTAATGTTGTGTCTGAATAGTTTGAATGAAATTTGTGAATCATGTCTGACTGAAAAACAAGTGAGCAGACATGTGGTCTTTGGTCTTGTATGCACAGAGATAAGGACCCACATTACTGTTGTGGCTGGGGCAACCTGAGATAAGACACATAAGAGCTAAAAATATATTCATCTGCTTCCAGTCATACTGCAAAACAATTAGATAATGTACTTCTTAATCAATTTACAACATGGGAATTCAAGCTAAATATATGATTCATTTCAAATAAATACAAAAAAATACAAAGTTGCACTTTTTTCACACACACACACACACACACACACACAAATTCAAAAGCACACTGAGTCACTTGTGTTGCTGACTTCCAGTCATTTTATGATCATGACCTTTGAATTGTTGCCATCACACCACAGTCTGTGTTAACAGTATGACTGCAATGAGTCAGAAAGACTTGCTGGAGCAGCTGAGGTGTCTTCTGTAACTCCTCCTTTAAGGTGGAAAGGCTGCTTCAAGATGTGGAATTGTACTTCCTGATACAACACGTTGGCAATAAAAAAATAAAGATAAATAAATAAATAAAATAGGACCAAAGGTCATGTATTGACCCCCTCGGGTTCAATACAAGATGTAATAGAGGAAGTGGTCAAAAGTGAGATTAAACTTAAGTCTGACACAGACACACAAACTGTTCTATGCTGCTCCGTGCACTATCAGGGCTTTCATTTAAATTTCACACTGCTGTTTGCCCACAAAATTTGATTAAAGCTTAGGCTGTATGTCTGGAATGAAAATGAGGAGAAAACAGCGGAAGTGTGAGGGAGTTCTGGGTAACCTGACTGGCCTATATCCCTGTGTTACCCTCTCTTAAAGGTGATAGCCGGCTCAGGCCTGAATGTTGGCTTTGCCCTCATCTCGCCCAGCGGACACAGACTGGTCTCGGACTTCAGGAGATCTGATGGCATCCACATGTGGGTCACCTAAATGCTTTCCAACAACTGCCACCTTTTGTTGTGATGCTCACACCCTGCGATGCTCTTTGTATGTATTGAAACCCTTTAACCAGAAAGTGTAAGCAACCATTAAGGTAGTTTACTTCCCACATGAGAACCTGCTGTAAAAAAAAAAAAAAAAAAAAAAAAAAAAAAAAGGCAGACTTGATTTCAGAGCCATTCTGTAAATGTATTTTCACCCAGTGGGTGTTTATATTGTTGAGAGTAGCCAGTTTTTTTTCCCCTGCAGGGTGGATCCCACTGAGGAAGGAGACTACCGGCTGTGCTTCGACAACAGCTTCAGTAAGATGTCAGAGAAGATAGTGGTCTTTGAGGTGATCATTAACAGCCAGAGCAGTGCAGGCAGAGGCCGAGATGAGTGGGCAGACATGGCCATGACGGAGAGCATGGTGGAGTACAAACTGGACGACATCAGGGTGAGAGGGAAACACAAAGGGCTGTTACATCTGCTGCAGCTATGATTTCCCCCCAAACAGCACTTGAATGATCTGAAGCCATTCTTTTTGATGTCTCTCTCTCTTTCATCTCCTTCCATCTGCTGTTCTATTTGCCCTCCTCCAGGCAAAGATGGACTCTGTGTACCAGCACCTGGAGAGGAGCCGGCAGGTCCAGACCGTGCTGAGAGCCTTTGAGGCGAGGGACCGATACCTTCTGGAGGACAACCTGTGGCGGGTGACCTTCTGGTCCTGCGTCAACCTGCTGATCATGCTCGCCGTGGCCGTCACACAGATCCACACCCTGCGGCGCCTCTTTGACGACACCAAGCGGACCCGCACATAGTCACAGTGGATAACCTCCAGCCAACAGGGTGTTTGACACTAAACCCTCAACTGACATGTTCCCTGTGAACTGATTTTAAAGGGATAGTTCACACTTTAAGAGATTCACCATGCACTGGGAACTGGCTGAATGTTTTATGAATCTCAGTTACGACAGTAATGTAATAATCCTAACCCACACACACTGTATATAAGGAAATACACACACATACAAAATACTTGTAGCACTGGTATTTGTCAGCTAGAAAACCAAAGCTTTTCTCTCTGGAGTGTTGTTTTATTGAATTTCAGTTATTACATTTTACATCAGCATTTATGTTTAATCAAACCAGGAGCTATACCAAAGCAAACTAATGTCAGAAACCTCATCTCCTACTGTAAAAAAAAAAAAAAAGGCTTTTCTTCTTTTTTTTTTTTTTTTTACAATGCCTCAAGCTATTTCACAACTAAAATATTTACTGTGATAAAAAGACAAAGACGAGCAATCTGGCAGGAAATTATTTGGATGCAATTGCACTTTGTGGTTTAAAACATACATGACAGTTTACAAGATTTATTGCGCAGTTAGATCACTACTAGTTTGTTTTTTTATGACACTATTGTGAGCCATCGTTTAGTGTTTATATCATAGATCACTGTCATGGTTTTAACACTCCCACCAAATGTTTTCTTTGTCAGCACTGAACAGATGCTACAAGATTAATTCTCACATTGAACTGCTCTTTTTTTGGTTCTGTATCTGGTGATTTATACCTGAAAGTTAACTCGCACTGTATCTCAAAGAGTAGTTCTTGTCAGTCATCTGGGGAGTCATGTGGTGAAGGAAACCGAAACTATCTGCATTGGATTTATGTTAATTATCCACTCCATTGCAACTTGGTTCAAAGCATTTGTGTGCTATTTTACATAACATGCACCACAGAAAAAATAACTTAGGACTTTGGTTTAAAGTTTGATGCCTCAATAATTATTAATGTAAGTTTTACTGTAGCAGTAACAGATTACTGAGGCTTTTTGAGGCAACTTGAAATAAGATATGTAGTTCTCCTGTAGTCCTGCTGTCATAGATCGACGTCCACTGCGAGCCGGTTCAGGTCACCACTGGTTTCGACGTGGAGCTGGGCGCCTGTTCAGGAACAATCAGCCAATGTTAATGTGTTAACCACGCACTATGACAGGTAACGCTACAGGATCCAGGCTCTGTTAGTGAGAGAGCTTAGAGAGCTCTTCCTCCACCCTCACTGGTGGGGAGGGGGTGTGAGCAGATACACCATTTGTTAATCAAGGCTGCAACTCAAAGGGGAATTACACCTGAGTACTTTTTACATAATTTTATACTGGGGGAGTTTTGAGGCCATTCATTTTCATTTCTGAACTATCATTCAATTAAGTTCGAAAGACGAAGGAATGATGTAAACCCATTGTACACTGTCTCCATTTTTAAAATATTCAACCCCTTACAAGTGCTCATGTTGTACTGCTGAAACAAAACTGATGTTTCCACTTCACTTTCCTGTTGTCATTTTGTGAGCACCGAAAATGTTGATCTACCTGATACATAGACAACAGAAGTCTTCTATTCCTACGATAAGGTATTCTTTAGTTCATCACTTTACATATGGTGAAACCATTATTTGAGCAATGGCTCTCTACAGCAAAGCGTTGCCATAGGAACAGGTGCTGGTTTATGTCAGTCTGTATTGGTTTAGATGAAGAGAGAGGCGAGTGAAGAGAGGAAACCCAGGAGGGGCTCTACTTTATCTGAGTAAGAGAGAGCAAGAGTGGATCACACAGGACACAAGGAGACACCAACCACCAGAGCCAGTCCCTTTATTGTACACAACACCTCTTTATTTACTCTCCTTTCTAAATTAGTTCATTTTGTTTATTCAAATCAATTAATTGCTACAGAGGCACTTGACAAGGGTTTGCAAAACAAAAAGAAAAGAGATTTTTGCAGGTTGGTTTCCAACCCCTTCCACCACATCCAGACAGGGGAGGGAAAGAGGAAGGAGGAAGGATACAACCTAATGAATTACAGGACATTTACAGTCTGGGCATCTCCAGGGCAGGCTCAAGTGACAGGCACAATGGAAATGGCCAATAAGAAGTGACTTGTTATTATCATCACATTACATTTTGTGTAAAAGATGCCTGTTCAAGATCTAATGTGTTATGAATACAAAGATTTGATTTTGTTTCTGGCACTGTCACTTAAAACCACACCTGTAGAGAAATGCAGGGGAAGAAAAAGCACATTCTGTCACAAGAGTCTGTGGTTTGGGACATTTTCTTTTGTCTTGTCATGTTGGCTCATTAAGTTTCTATCCTCTGTAGTGAGAATGGGGAACAGTCTAGACAGCTTCTCAAGACAGGATGTGCTCCTGTACACCACAACTCCCACCACCCACTCACCATCTCTACTGATCAAACCCCAAAAAAAAAAAAAAAAAAAAAAAAACATCCAAGTAACCGGTCATTCCCTGCCTGACCGGTTTTCCCCTAAAGACCTAAAAATGTTAAAAAAAAAAAAATTGGTTTTAAATGGTCAAAGAGAAACCAAAAGGTATTCTTTATCAAATAATGAGCTGTGTATGTTCAGCCCCAAGTGCCCCCCCACCCCAACAAACATTTACATTTACACAGCTAATCCCTGTAGCACAACCCCAAATAACAGTCCAGTAGAAGCTGGGGGGCTGAGTAGCCTGTATAGTTACACAGGACTGAGACAATTGCAGCCAAAACCATTAAAGGAAATAACAAATGCCCAGGTTATAAATAATGCACCAGGAGACGACCAATCTCTTTCCCTACATCCAAAGCTAATGAAATGACAGTGTTAGTCTTCCTTTAATGACACCTAGAGCTGAATTTGAACATGTTGGGCTTTGATTATAATAGCAAGTTTTTGTCGTCACCCCTGCAATTAAATGAAATACAAGTGCTAATACCCCAGTATAGGCCAGCTATATACAATTATATTTTTAAATGCATGGAAGCAGAACTGATAGCAATAATAAATGTCCCGGGCAACTGAGCCCAAGAAGAGATGTGCCAAGTCCTCGATGCTTAATACCATCTTTATTCTCTACATCACAGTTCAGTCTACACACTCCACTGCTTCACTGAGTTTTATCCTCCGAGAGGAAACTGTACTGTGTGCTCTGTTCTATAGGAATCAGCTAATCCAGGTATGAACAAAGACTACCCGAAGGCTGAAGGCCTCATTGGGGTTCAACTGAGACTAAAGTGATTAAAATTCAATGCTTTAACAACTCAGAACTAGCGAAGAGAAAGCTTCCCACAAAGTGCAGACAGCCTTCAGTCTGTCTCTCTCCCTCTCCTGGGTTTTTGTGCATAGTCTTCTGCTAGCAGACTACAACATCCCCGTTATGAGTGGCTTGTTGTAAGGCTTGGTAAATTAGAAGTGCTTGGATTATAATGGTCAATCTGTGACATCTTTTCATTGTGGAAGGATTTTTTTATGGTGGGAGGATCTGAAGCTACTCTCTCAGGCTCATACAACCCTGCCCTGTGCTTTGTTTTTGCTGAGATTAGGTTTCATTTTTAAAGCTACATTTATGATGGTCATTTAAAAAGGACAAAGTCGCTCAAATAAAATAACACGGGGGGGTGGGGATGTAATCGACACCACCAAAATAATCAACAGTGATAAAAAGCTATTGAAAGTATGGAGTCAGTTAGGAAATGAAAACCAAGTAAAACATTATCAACAGGTTAAGCGTGTATATTACACAGTGATCTAGACTTGGGCATCTGGGCCAATCTAAAAAGGTGGAGGGAGGGGAGAGGAAAGCCAGCCTGTAACTGTTAAGTTATTAAGTTATATAATGGGCTTCTGCCAAGCACTTTGTCAGAGGAAATAAACCAGTTATTACAATTTAAAAAAAGCTCTTGGACTCAATTCGATTCATTGTCTCCTACTGACAGAAGCTAATGCATCCTTCAGATTATCTGGGTTTTAATTGGTATTACACAATCTCCATTGCAGTCAAATGTAATATTCAAGTGGTTAAGGGCTTTCTTTCTTTCCTGTGCATTGATAAAGACGGTATTAGCAGCTTATTAACATTGTTTGAATAGACATTAATACAGCTGGACGATGCACCTTATGCACCGCTAGCAGTCAGCCCCTCTCCTAGAGCCCCTGCCCTACAGTGTGCAGATACACACACCCACACACAAACACACACAGATAGGTGGGCTTTGCCACAGGTCTAGTCTAGCAGGGAGGGCTCGGCAGGGCGGATAATGGTGGGCCGGTGAGAAGGAGCGCCGGGGGGTCTTCGGCTGCAACGGGGAGAGAAAATATAGAACAAGGAGTGAGACGTGCTCACAAAGAGACAGTGGAGAAACTAAAAACAACCCGACAGAAAGGTGAGGACAGAGGGTAAGTGGCAGAGAGAGAACTAATAGAATGAATGCAAAGTCATCCCATATCTGATATAGATATGGGATGACTGGCGAGTATGAGAAATGAAGATGCCTGTGACTCTTGAAAGACAGAGGTTGATGAGATGTTAGTGACAAAACATTACAACTACACTGCAATAACACTACAGTAAAAAGGCATAAGACATTGCCGATAAAAGAAAGTCATACCTGGGTACACCGGGTGGGACACGGGCTGGCCTGGAGGGGATCTGTGGGGGTGCACTGAAGGGATCCTGGCTGCTGTTGTAGGCATTCATGGGTTGGCCTGGGCGAGAGGGGATTGGTGGGGCACCAAAAGCGGGAGATGGGTTGAGTGGAATTCCAAAGGCAGGGGAAGGGTTCATGGGTGGTCCTGGTGTTGGGCCCCGAACAGCAGGAGGGCGGCTGGGGGGTGGGGCTGTGGCAGGAGCCGGCCTACGCTGAGGGGTGGGGCTGAGAGTGGAACATGAAAAAAAGGAACTGAGATTGCGACATCACAGGTAAAGGTCTCATTGATTCTCCCGTAAAATCTAAAAACTGTTCTCAGGTGAAAAATGTTGCTCACTGTCAGAAAATGGTGGTGTCATTAGATTAAGTATTTTTCACTTGTTGCTTCTAAAATGCCTGTTACCCCTCTTACCTGGCATCTTGCATCCAGGTGTCATTTACAGGTGGGGGTACTGGGGTGGAGATGGTGTTGGCGCTGATGTCGCCAATAATGTGCAGTGCCTCCTTGAGTGCGTGATACATGCGCAACATTTCGTCCCTACGCTGGGCCTGGTCAGCTGACTCCTCCATGAGGCTGTTCTGATCCCCAGATGAGTAGAGGTAGGCCAGCAGCTCTGAATGGATGAAATCCTTTGCCTGAAAGCAAGTTTAGATTATTAAAACTCTAACACTAAAAACTGAAATAATCACAAAGTTCATAAATTGAAAAATGCAACTGAAAGAAATGCTACAGATAGAAAGAAAGGCAGATAAAATAGCCTATGGATTGTATATTTGTTTTAGGACCAAGTATATCCAATCTTGGCAAAGGAGCGGTTAGGTGGACAATGGCACGTGTGAGTGTGTGTGTGTAGCTGCTGGGTTTCTGGAAGACATCAAATGAGCTCACTAGAATAATAAAACATAATGAATGAACAGCGGCCAAATCTCTGTGAGCACGCATCATAAACTCTGTTAATTAGTGTTTTCAAGTTTATGACCTTGTGTTAACATGATATATGCGACCGACACTGTTACAAAGATGTACAGGAAAACTAAACACTATTCTTCATAGCTCTGTGGTGCAATGACATCTAGACCCAATTACATAGCAGTTCATTTGAGCTTAGCTCAGTTCACTGGTTTAATCAGGTACCTTGTTTGCTTTTTTAAGCAAGATAGCAATGAAAGGTTGCTACATTTGCTGGAATGATGGGTTCCAATGCAGTATTACAATATTAGCTCTTTAGGCCAAGCAGAGGACAGCAGTGTTCACATTTTTATTGTTAAGGAAGAGATAGTATTCAGCACACAGGCCTCCTTGTGAGTTGATACACAATGTGAGGGTAACAGACTTAGATAAATTCTGTAATTTTAAGTCTGTTTCAGAACCTGCAGATTTAAAGCCACAGTTAATGGCCTGTGTCTAGTGCTAAGGACTGATGAACTCACACTGTTGATCATGAGATGCATGATGGTTTTGGGAACAAGGTCTCTGATGGATTTGTTGATGATGCCGATGTATGAATCCACCAGGTTGCGGATGGTTTCCACCTGTCGCTCCAACTGCGGGTCCATAGAGAATGTGTCTGCAGGAGCAACCTCTTCATTCTCTGTCTGACAATGACGACACACAAGAGGAAGCATAAATATAACCATCCAGACATATTTGTAGTTGCAGAAGTAAAAACGATGACAGCTATCACTGAAGTGTGAAGAGAAATACAGAGATGCGTGTGCTAATTACCACTGTAATATTAACTGACTTGTGGCTTTTAAGGAAACACAAAGAAGCATCCACATACCTGGTCCTTCTCTGGATAAACTCCGGCCCTGAGGAAGGATGCCTTCCAGCTGTCTACGTCCTCTTGAGAATCACATGCCAGTTCTATTTGGCGAAGATCCTTGTACACGTTCCTGCAGAGACAGACAATAGAGAAGGATAAAGGCTTGTGAGTGTCCAGGCTAACCCGGCAGACAAGGATACGCATGCACACAAAAACACAAAGATGAGGTCGATGTGCATTGAGACTGGCTGAAAACATAACCCTGACCTTTGTTCCGTGTTGAAGATTGCAAAGGTGTGCTTTGTGGACATGAAGCCTTTCTCCACATCTCTAATCTTCAGGTTATCCAAAGGCAGCATATACTTCTTTTCTTTTTCCTATCATGGCACACAGAAGAGATGTCTATTTACAGCAGACATACAATGAAAGAAATCATGAAACATGGAACATGTAACAGAGATAAGTTACATCTTCACAAAGTGAGAAAACACTGGACAGGAGTTTTGACACTTCTCCACCAATGAGCAAATACAGCGGAATTCATTTCCTCGACCACCAAGCTGGTGAGATGGAGAAATGCAAGATGACGGAGAGCAGGAGGAGGAGAGGAAGAAGAGGAGGAGCATGAGGGAGTTCTGGGGGGGATGGGGTGCCAGCTTTCACTGTTGAGCAGAGACATCTGGAAGCATTTATGTCTGCGCTAACTCAGAGCGGCGCAGGCCCAACAGTTACATCACTCACAGTTCCACACAAGCCCCTGCCCCCAACCACACACACACGCACACACACACACACGCACGCACGCATGTACGCATGTATGCATGCACGCACACACACGGCCAAATACTTAACTTAACTGCACGTGCAAAGACAAACAAACATACATGAGCCTGAACGAACTGAACAAACACGAATCATGACATTTGGGTGTGTGCATAAACACACACTTGTATAGACATAACCAACTGTCCAACCGCTAAAAGATACAAGAAGACTGTGGCCAGGCGCCTACACACATACACAATTGTACACACACGTACACACACACACACACACACACACGCAGACACACACACACACACGCAATATCACCCCCACCCCCCCACCCCACCCCTCTCCGTAACCTAGTACGATTTCCTGCAAATTCCAAAGTCGGATCCCGGCTGGAACATTTCAGCCCGCCTGCCACGTCAGTTTGCCTCCACCATCCTCCCTCTCTCATTCTTTCTTTCTCTTTCGCAAAAGGCGACTGCTGTAAAAATGTACTGTTTCCAGTTGGTGTTCGGCCACACTGAGGCCACTGGACCAGAGTTCATCTTCAGCTGTGGTTTGTAGGGCTTTCATCTTTCAGTGGTCTTTTTTATTTCACGGACGAGTGGCTGTGAGTGAGGCCTTGGGAAGAAGATCAAGCGCTGAGTAAGGACGTTACAATGCTATTAATGCTTTTCATGAGCTTATGATCAGTGGAGGAAATTTTAATTTAATTCAATTTAGTTAAATTGATTGTTGAATTTAGCCAAAAATGGAATTGTCAGTGAAACTAGATCATTTGACTTTGCATCACGTTATTATCAGTGCATGTCCTTTGTACTGGATCTTACTCACCAAGTCCTTGAATAGATCCTTCGAAAAGTCTAGTATAGAAACAAACTATACAGCTGAGTTTGCTGAGCACTTAATGTAGTTATTTATACAAGAGGAAATACAGTGCAATGTCTGAATTTATTTAACTGAATCATTTGTAAGATTGGTCATGTAATAATTTATTCAACAATATAATATATATAGGATAAAAAGTGTTTTAACAGTATTAGTCCTACTATAGCAGCCATTTCTATGTGCATGGCTCTTTTTTTTTTTTTTACCTGTGCAGCTGTTTCACTGAAGTAATGTTTGCTCTCTGTGCCCTCTGTACTATCGTCCTAGGGTAGCGACCTGCAGCTGCAATGACCTCAGGGTCCTTCCTCCTATGAGAGTCCTAACCCCCCCGCCTGCCCAGTGTTCAGACTACCTGTTCATCAGGCTACAGCTGAACAGTAGTCTGCACATTGGTTAGGCTGGGCTGGGACGCACACACCTCCAACCACAGTGGGTGATGGCAGCAAATCTCCACTTGGGGTAGTTTTACCCAGCAGTGCCATAGACAGTATCTTAATGCATTCCTGTGGTGCTGTGTCATTTATCTAGCCATATCCCAATGTGTCTAGTGAAATGCAGCACAGGAACAGAAAAACTCCTCACCTCCTCATCCTTGTACCAGGACAGGGACTCAGCAGTCAGGACAAACCAGTACTCCTTGGAGCCTCCCTTCATGATGCTGATGTTGATGGTCAGCCAACCTTTCCTGATCACCTGCACAGGGAGGAGGAAGAAAGAAGAAAGAAAGAAAGAAAGAAAGAAAGAAAGAAAAGGGTGGTAGGGAGAGAGGGGTACCAGGAGGATGGAGGAAAACAGCTTTATCAATCAGGTTTATGCACTGGTGACACGAGTGCCCCATTAAGCGTTGCACCATTAATACTGGGTTGTGACAGACACTAATAAAATCTTACCTACTTACCTGCTAGGTCACTGTGAATCTGGTTGTATATGTTGTATTCTTTATCTTTAATATTAAACATGTCTGCATCCGAGTCAAATATTATTGAAAATGTACAACAGCACAGAAGCATGGATTAATGGTGAAACTTAATGAGTAAAAAGCATGGACCGACCACACAACAGTGATACACACGTGTTAAATGGTTAAATGTCTGGTTAAGTTAAAAACACTGAAGATTCTTTTGTCACTCAACGGAAAAGAATCTTTAACCCAACAAACAGGAGACAAAGGTCGGCAGTGTTATATTAGTGTCAGTAAAAGCTAGCCTATGTTAGCAGGGTTAACCGGACTCGGATATACACGTGAGGGTGTTAATATTTGGATATGTAAAAGATTGGGATAAAGGACTGTTAAAGACAAGGAGTAAAGGAGGAGGAAAGAACTGCAATCAAAGAGAATAATTGCAGAGGCTAGTAGTCTGGTAGAGTTAGCAGGGGTCATGGAGGGACTGGAAACTACACAGCAAAGTGAAAATTTCAAGTGGAGAGCTGGAGAGGGAGGAAATACATCAGACTGAGGCCTGGTTGAGTGAATTACTCTAAGGAAAATGAGCCATGCATGTTGGAGGAGCCCTATTCACGACTGTCTCTCCATTTTTTTTTTTCAAAATAGACTCACAGGCATTTCAAGTACAATGAGAGGAACTATCTGTGAAAAGTGAGCTCTAGTGCTAATAAAAGATAAGTGGAAATGTCAATTTCAAAGCCTGCTTTAGATCTCTCTTGTGAACCCCCTCTCCATCCAGCAGAGGAATGGAGTGAGTTATGGAAAAAAAAAAAGAAAAAAAAGGTTCATTAGTTCAAAAGTGCCAACAAAAACATGGGAGCTTGGGAGCCAAACAGGTAGTTTGCCTTGGTAAGGAATTTTAAATCCCTTGTATTCAAGTCAGTTGTAAATACTATAACCAAGCTGACATTTAGAAAAGGCAAATGATGAGATGCTTTTTGTTTCACTGCTGGTGTTTCACGACTGTGACTATTCAACCCATTGCTGTAAATGTAAGTGATGCTATGGTTAATTAATGATGTTAGATTAGATCTGAGATGAAATCCAAGATTTCAAATGAAATAAATGAAAATGATTAGATTAAAATTTGTCGATTTTAAAATTTGCCTTGAGAGTCACTATGTCACAAAAATAAATGTTACCAACAAAGAATTTTGATTAAAACAATGAAATACACCCCAAAGCTATTACCAGTCACCATATTAAAAAGACATTTTGATCAGCTCTGAATAAAGAAATAACAATTAGAAGCTTGGAGACAAGGCAAGGGTTTTTTGGTCACAAAAAGAAGTTGGATATGAAGTACATCCTACTGGAAAGCATTTCAACATGCATAGAATTTAAAAAGAAAAAACATTAGCAATTAAATTCTAAGAATCATAAAATTTAGCATTTTGTTGCATTGATTGCTTCCCACTCCCTCCCCATTTTGTCCCGAGTGATGAGTCTCACAAGGCAAACTTTTGAGTCACCATGCTTGAGGCAGCAGCAGAGGTATAAACCCAGAGACAAGTCAGAACTGATGCCGTCCACGGGTGGTGGTGGGTGGTAGTTTTCTCGTTGTTATCTCGCTGTGGTTTTCTCATAGGGAACAAATCAAAATGCCACAGAAGAATCATTTATGGGTTAAACTAAATTTCGGTTTCATTTAAACTATTTGGTGGAAAAGTAAAGTAAAATGTTAGTAGTAACCCATGTGTGTACAATTAAAGACAATTACTGTCGCATTAAAATGAAACCAAGGATTACGAGAAAATGTATGAGGTGTTGCAGTAAAGACAGACCAAATTACTGATAACTGCGTGCTACAATTGTAATTCATATCATTTTGATCAGTCTGGAGACTCTACCTTCTCCTCGTGGACCTCTCCCAGTCCGCCAAGCTGCAGAGGGGTAGAAGATCTTATTATGGTGAAAGGTATCGGTTCCTGTATTTGCAGGAGTCAAATATTTATCCTGTTTACTCACAGCAGCCTGTCTTTCCCACTCTAACCATATTGGCTGACCTGTGTGTGATGGCCTCAGTTCTTTTGCAAGGCCTACCACTGCTGCCCCCTGGCAGGGTGTGGTTTAAGTCTGTGGGGTACTTACCAGAATCTCACCCTGCAGTAATAGGAAGGGGGGGTGGGGAATTAAAGCAAAGGGAGGGAGGGTAGGGTAGTATAAAATCAAAGCCAAAAGAAATGAGAAAGCAAGCAAGCAGAGATGGGTCAGAGATGTAAAGGAAAAGGAGGGGGAGAAGGAAAGGGTGAGAGGTGGAAGGTCGAAGGTTGGAAAAAGGGGGGCAAAATAGTAATAATGAAAGGTTCAAGGGAGGAAAAACAGTAGGAAACAGGAAATCGAGAGGACAACCAGAGAAAGACAGATGAAGAGAAGCAGAAGAGAAAAAGAGAAAGAAAAAGAAAGTGTGAGAGAGAGAGAGAGAGAGAGAGAGAGAGAGAGAGAGAGGGAGAGAGACAGACAGAGCAAGAGAGTTACATGCAATTAGAATTACTTCAAGTATACCACAATTTGGTTATGTCATATTTGTTGCTCAGTTGATAGGTGCGAGGTCCATGCACATTCTGAATTTCAATACAAAAAGATGCTTGTTAGTTAATGGGAAGGCAACAAAATAATCAACACAACTTTGTGATTAATTGTTGCTTTGCTGTAAAACAGCATGCCTGGGCCACATGCAAGCAGCAATTAATAACAGCCATGGAAACAAATACTTGTTTCAGAGAAGCAGGGAAGCAGGGTCACCTTTAAATTCACTACAGCAACTCTCCCCTCACTGAGAATCTCTATAGCTGATTTAGCTATATTATAACCAGATGTCAAGATTTTACAAATACACACTAAAATTCAACAAACGTGTCAGTCTGAATAAAAAAGAAAAAGGAAAGTACCAGTTTTATTATATTGTGGCTAGAAGACCAGGTACAATCAGTAGGCAAAATAATGCACAGGGTATTTGTTATTGTATTGTTAACAGTTAGATAGGTCGGGATAGATTAAAGGCTATTAGCTAAATCACTGCTTAATCATTGTTTTACTCACATGGTTGATTAATAGGCTGCTAATGGGAGGCATCAATCGAGGGAGATTAAATCTGGGATTTGTGAAAATGTCGAGGCTGAGTAATAAAACGTACCTGGTTGGGTATGGCCCTCTTCTTGTTTGCAGCTGTGTTCCTCTGCTGGGCGCTGCCATTACAGAGATGGAGAGAGAAGATTATAAATTTTGATGACACCACACCAAACACAACCTGTTAAAAATATTCACACTTGATATTCATGTGGCACTTTTATTTCAATAATATGATATTTATTTCCAATGTTTTATTGCAAATCATCTTTCATCATATGAATGTTACCATTGTTGTTATTATACTACAACACACATACATGAAGATGAGAGTATATTGTAGAAGAAATTGGACAATGTGGAGGGTCACACTCTCTCACAAACATACTGTACACAAAACCCTGAATCGTTTCTGTCAGCCCACCTGTTGTTGCTGTACCCTGGGGGGCTACCATCATCCAGCCTTCTGTAGTCAAGACTGAAAGTGATGTCATAAGAACCGTTACCTCTGACACATAACAGCAACCCACTTGCCATGCAGAGGCTCGGCATAAACCCTCACACACGCACACACAGAGGTTGGCGTTGTTATGGCACGAGCCACAAAGAGGAGGGAGGCTCCACCCAACTACATGCTACTGTAACCACTACACTGGGGAATATGTGAATTCAACCATGAACTCTAAACCACTTAGGGAAATGGCACAGAAAAAAAAAAACTGTGAGTGATTTGAAGTGTGCAATTGAGTTTCCAACAACAGCAGCTATGAGTGAATACCATGACACATTAGCACTGAAAACTTTATAATGGGTGTGTGAACTGGTTACTGTCCATTTGTACAGTAAAGACTATCGCAGCAGCAAAACAACCTGCAGCAAACAGGAAGTGTATCTGTCGAGCAATCAGACATGCTTGATTGACTTTGTTTGTATAGGAAGTGATATTGCTGCATGCAGTGGAGGGAGATAGGCAAATAATAATAATTATGTTGTCCACCTTCCCTACAGGGAGATGCTCATGCTTTGATATAGTTGGGTCACTAACTGGCATGCTACATCACACTGATGCACAGCAGCTTACAACATGTGACTAATTATAAGTAACACTTTGATTCAGTAGCAGTGGTGGGGGTTCTGTAAAGTTTCTGAAAAGGCAGCTGGGTTCCACATGTACTAATGACTGAGAGTTACAGGATTACGGGAGCTTTTTGTTTGTAAATTGACACAGTTACAAGTGCACCTCAGACAACAGGCAACGTGTAGTTAATCAAGACCACAATGCCTGATACTGGGGTTGCTGACAACAAGCTGTAAATTGGCCTAGAAAAGGTGGGTGGAGGAAGGGCACATACTTAGCAAAGCCTATGAAGTCCTCATGGTTGGTGTTGATGTAGGACAGCTCAATGTCAATCAGCAGCAGAACCTTAGTTAGAGGCAGAAAATCATGATTAGGGTGGAGAAGTCTTAGACACCACTTACAGACAGTCTCACTTCTGATATTTCACACTTGTGAAGGGAACCATGACCAGCTTAGATCAAGGAACTACATTTAAATATAGCTATACTTACTATACTGGCAGAGCAGTTACCAGTTCTAAAACTGGTCAATAGATAGAGATACAGATCTGATTATTTCCTCTTCTTGTCATGTCTTGAAATCCTGACTTTGAATTTTCTAGCTACAAACTACTGTTCTGTCATATCTTTGACAGGATCTCGCTGCGGCAGTTTTGCCATTACTGTGAACTAAACCTGAAACTGAATAAATTATAGAATCATTGCTTTTTTTTTTTAATCACGAATATCTAGCTATATATATCTGATATAACAATGACAAGCAAGCAGGGAAACTAGAAAAGAGAATAGGTATCTGATCCTGTGTGACAAACTTTTTCAATCATATTTAAGGCGTTATCTAATTTTCTTAAGCTTGCAGACTTTAAGAAGTTTTGAAATCTACAAAAAGTCTTGAATGATAAATACAATGACACAAATGAAACAAATAAATGCGTATCAGTGCATTAGTGAGCTCTGGATTAAAGAGAGTAGCTCACACACTGCATTTAAGATTTTGTTTATGTGGCACTGGCAAACTAGTGTAAAAATGACACCAAAGTACTGGTGAATTATTGCAGGAGAACTGTAGATCTGCCAAGTAATGGCCATAATGTCTACTTTACTGCCCATTTCACCATCTGATACTTGAAAGGATCACACCATGCATATGCTTCTGTCCTAATGTTGCAGATTGAGGATAAACAGATGCAGAGACGAACAATCCCAGATCCCAGGTGTTCAGGAGTCAACTTCACCTTATGTAATACCCCACTTTGACAATTTATAACATTGGAGTGGAGTTACATAGGAGTTGCTATTTAACTTTACTTTTCCACATACGACAAAGATAAAAAAAAGTTTGACCTGAGTTCATTTGGCATGTGCATCTCACCTGGTCCTTGGTTTTCCCTTCTCTTTCTCTGACATGGGTGGTGACAATCCTCTCAGTTTCCTCTCTCAGTCTGGGGTAAGAATTGAGCTGAAAGGCAACAAAATGCACAACTGCAGCACTGAAAGGAGAGACACTCACACACACTTACTTATGAGCTTGAGCTTAGTAAGACTTACCAATAAGTATCAGAGAGAAACAGGTGTGAGAAGTGAGAATAAGTAAAGGACAAAGAAAAGGGAAAGAGATAGTCAAGTGACATTTCAGTGTCACACATAACAACTACAAACCAGTGCATACGCACACGCACACACTCAGACTTTAAATTTACAGTGATTGTTCTACAAGGTGGTGAGGTATTTACTATCAGCCAGAGATGACTTCATTAATAAAAAATAAATAAATAAATCAATGTAGTGAAAGATTGTTTTAATCATAAAATTTTTCAGACTATCAAAAAACAAAATTAATGGAGTAATGTCCAATACATGTCAACACATTTTCAACTATCATCTCTAGCTGATGGTAGAGTATTTCAGATTAGTGAAGACTGGTTGAGGAGGGAAAAGTGAAAGAATGAGGTGAAGCAGAGGTAAACCCAAGGGACAGAGGGTATGGATGGGAGGCCGAGTTTATGTTGAATCATTTCATGGTGTGCAGCATCTTTCTCTGTCCACAAGATGGCAATATAGCACCGTTGCTATGGAAACATCAGTCAAGCTGCCACTGTGCCCACAGAGCCCATTAGCAAGGCTATTAGTATCATCTCACCCGCCCTCACATCACTCCCTTTCCGTCCGGTCCAGCAGATAGCAGTGTCAGTCTGCCGTGTGGGTCAGTGAGGGAGTGTAGCCGGGCTCTGCTCTGCCCAGACTCACAGACTAGGCAGAGTCTTGGGTAGGGACAGAGGGAGGATGCAAAAACAAACACTTTAATAAGCTGATGCTCCCATGTGGGAGCTGGCTGGTGGAAATTTTAAGTTATGCTTAAAATTTTAGATGTGATTTGGAAGCTGATGCTCAATCTAAATGGTATGAAGACTTCCAGAAATGGGAATGGAGTAGGGATGGGACACACACCGGAAGCACTGGGCACGAATGGTGTAGTGGCAAGGGGGATCGGTGTGGATTTCACATGGGTGACCATTGTATTGGGATGACAGAAATTCATATTTAGAGAGAAATGGAAACCCTCTTTTCATGCCATCATCCCAGCAGGTGTGTCCCTGGTTACCTTAACAGCACACTTCATGACGAGTGCAGTGAGTTCGCACACCACAAGGTCCACACATTTGAGGCTAGGCTCTTTGAGTTTGAGGATCTGCTTTTTGACTATCGCCTCGAAAGCCAGGTCAGGGGTGAAGAGCCCCGTTCTGAGGGGTCATGGGGTCAGTTTGCATTTGGTTGTGGCAGTAGAGAGAAAGACAGGAGTAGGTAGACATTTGAGAAAGGGGGGAAAAAAAGAGGATAGACAGAAAAGAAAAAGAGAAGAAATAAAAAAAAGAGAGAGAAAAAAACCAAACTTTGTTTAGTTAGTCATTTCTGATTGCTGACAAAACAACCAAGTAGTGGAGAAGGACAAGCCACAGGTTTTTCACATCCTCATCTCTGAATAGCCAGTTCCCCTAAAACTAGGTCAATATAGCAGAGAATGACATCACCTCCAACTCTAAGGCCAAATTACATCTTACAACTCTGTTTACTGGCTGTGAGCACTGAGCTGTGAGACCTGCAGCTTGTCCAGGAGAAACCAGAGATGCTCGGACAGTTCGAGTCCCCGAAACATCTCATATCCACGACGACACGTCAACCGTCACAACACTCCACAACACGACAGCGCTGCCTGCACACAGGGCACACAGGGCTGGGCTGGGCTGAGGGCAAACCGCACAGGTTTCTTTCTTTAAATGCAACTAAAGTGATCAGTATAGATGTTGTAGGAAGCTGCCAGCCTATGCTCTGTGTCAGAACCCTCTGCCACACCCATGGTTGCCCCTGCCCTATGTCTTGGCTGGGTCGGGAGATGCTGGACACCTGCAGTACCTTGTTGGTGCACTGCCTGACTGTGTTGATGAGCTCCTGAATGACCAGATCGATACATTTGAGACAGGGCGTTTTCAGCTTAACGATCTGCTTTTTCACGATGGCCTCAAACGCCAGGTCTGGAGTGAACAGCCCCGTTCTGAGGATTCACAAAGAGACAGAGGCACAGTGGCAGACGGATGGACAGTTAACAGACACATGGGCCAAAAAAAACCAAAAAACAAAAAGATGAATAGAAAGATGATACGGTACACAGAAAGACAAACCGGTGACTCAAGAGATTGGAGGTTATGGACAAAGAGAAAGAAACGGAACATTAACATACTGACAGCCATGTCGTGGGGATTAAAAATAAAGCGCCAGAGATGGCCAGGTGTAAATGTAATTAAGTTCACAGCCACAAAGGAGATATGACAGACAGAAGAATATCAATGAGGAACACATTAGAACAAAAACACAGTGGACAAAGATACGTGTAACACAAAACCTCATAATAATTGAATGCTTCAGCAGACAGAAACAGAAAAAGAGTGGGTGGTGTTGCAGTGAAGAGATAAGGGGATTGGAAGAACAATGAAGGAAAGTAGCAGAGAGAAAAATATTGACATACAGCAGAAAACACTTTGTAAATACGCCACACTGAGCTGGTACTTGTGATGGTAAGGCTTGATTATAAATACTTGAATTATAGTAGTATAAAAGCTTTGATTAAGGGAGAAAACGAAGAATGTGGGTACAGTGGCATCTCATGTAAAGACTGAATATGGGTGTCTATTCAGTGTCTGCTTTGGAGGGCGAGTAGGTTTATTCTTCTCTGCTCCACTTGCCTGACACCATGGACGTTCTTGATTGCGTGACTGATTTCTCGCCGTAGCTCCTTCTCATCAAACACAATCTGGGAGACACGGGGAGAGGATGCAAATGATAACTGGTCAATCTTTGGGAATACTCCTTCAGGCAATACGCTATGCCAGTACTCTTCATGGCAGACCAACCTTGACCAGTTCAAAGGGGAAGCGTTCATGGAAGATGCGGTTGATCTTGGCACCACCTGAAAGCTCATTGGTGTCCACCTGGTCCCCTGAACCCTCAATGCACTTCTCAAAGTCCACACCAAACTGCTGCACCATCCTGATAAGAATGGAGCAGAAAAGACATTGGGTCAGTGTGAATTATCTCCTTGCAGCCACAGCTGGAGCCTTCATGGAGATTTTGCTGCAAAAAATGAGTGACGCTACAGCCTCACATAAACAGTAAAATAATAGTTATATGAGGTCACTGTGTAACTGATCTAATCTTGGCAGCCCTTCCCTTTTCTCTAAAATAAAATGGTAAGGTAATGTTAATGTTACTTCTACAAAGAAATTAATACTATTATGGTAAAGACAGTGACATGCTACAGTCAAAACAATGTTAAATTAATTTAACATTAATCTATTCTACGAAGATGGAAAGCTCTAACTTGTAAACACAGTTGTCCTGTGCAGTGGGCATCACAATATGGCTGCCACATGTTACAGAACCCACAAAATATGCTGTAAATACTGCACATAGGCAGTTTATTTTGGATTTTCAGATACTCACTGCAACAAGGCCTTGGTCTTGCGTGTTGGGTCATCTGGACGGAAGTTCTTGTACTCCTCCACCTCCTTCTCCAGGGAGAGGAGCTGACTCTGCAGTTTACTGCGCAGACCAGGCAGGGTGTCTCTGATGTGGTTTGTCAGTTGCTTGAGACAGACAGTGAAAGCACTATTAATAACATGGGGCTATATTTTACAGCGGAAAATTCAAACAAAAATAGGCAGTTGGCACACCTGGTTGAGTGTCTTTTGTAGATGCGGTGTGCCCATACGCTCTGCTATATGTCTGTAGGCAGGGTGAGACAGGAAGAACTTCCTCTCTGCAGCCAAAGCTGCACGAATGTCCTTCTTCCCATCAATGTCTTTCTGACTGCGGTTCACCACTCCGATGTAGCCTGCATACAGCACCACAAATGAGAGTCAATCATAAAGCCTGTAAATGTGTCTTTGTGTGGGTGTATACACAATGATCACCTCTGCGCAGTGGCAGTAGCTTGTTTTCGAGGATGTCCTTTGCATCTGTTCCTTCATCCATCAGGTCCAGTTTTGTGATAACACCAATGGTGCGCAGGCCTGCACAAAATCACAAAGAGGAACTATATCAAAAACTTCCACCATCTTACTACAGGTATTACAGAAGAAGATAGACAAGGGGAGCCAAACAGTGAATCTGTGTGTCTGCTATCTAACCCCTGAACTCCTAGAAAGCTGAAGTTACCCTGTGGGTCCACCTCCTTGGCGATCTTCAGAGCATCTGAATTGGCCAGGTCAGTGTTGGCCGGGGTGACAGCAAGGATCAGACAGCTCTCCTTGGTGATGAACTGCATCAGCATGTCCCTGATCTGGTGCTCAATGTCCTGGGGCTGGTCTCCAACGGCAACCTTAGTCATTCCCGGAAGGTCAATCAGGGTCAGGTTCAGCACTAAACCACATGGAGAAGTCACAAAGCATGAGGAATAAAAGAAAGATGCTTCTCCACATCTTAACAATATATCATTAGTCATTCAGGCGATGCCATTTCCATTACAATTTTACTTCCCAGTTCAATTTGTTTTCATTTAGCCTTTTTAATTTGACACATCATTTACTTGATGCAACATTTGAATGAAATGGAAACTCAGGTAAAGATGAATGAGATAAATAAATGTTTGATTAATCAAGAGCCTTCCCAATGAAAGGCCAATTGCCGTGTTCAGAAAACACAGCATGTTTATGATGTTGTTAATATGTTCTTTTACATAGCAGACAAAGTTAAATACAGTCCTGTGCTTTGCGTCAACTTAATTTTCACCCATTTTTATAAAAGTATCAACAGGCACCCATCCTAGTCAGCCTCAGTTTAATATGTTAATGGCGTCTGCGATGGGAGGGGAAGCTTTCATCTTGTACAAATATGTACAGTTTTACCCCAATGAATAATGAATGTCCTTATTACTTACAAATGTTAAATCCACTGAAAGAAACAAACATGAAAATGTCAAAATTTGACAGCGAATTCCCTGTGACAGCTCGAACGAAGAGATGAATAGATGTTTGTGACAGTCACTCAGTGAACATCACAAAAGTGACTTTTAGCTTTTCAACCACTCTGGTCCAGACAACAACAAATCAAGGTTTTTTCTTATATCTTACATGGGTCTTATTGTGTAAACAATTCTTTATCTCTGTTTGGGCAATAAAGACAAAGTTGTGGCAGAACTACACTCATATGATGACAATAAAACATACACTTACATTTTCTTGAAATTCAATAAGAAATTTGTTTATGGATAAAATAGACAAAGGTGGAGTTTTTCTTTATTAAGGTAATCAAATTCCTGACAGATCAAGATACTGGTGCTAATTTGATAAAATCCTGTTATATCCTGGTAAAGCTGGAGATGTGTGGTATAAAAAGTAAATCTTTGATGGTTGACTAATTCATATCACATCAAGATAAATTTTGTCGTACAAAATTTGTATGAGCCAAGGGGCTGAAATTATTTATATATGCGTGTTCCACAATAAGACTTATGTTCATTACCGTGTGGGGAGTAGACTCTCAGGTTAATTGGGATGGGGGAGATGCCTTTGTTGGAGCCTGTTATCCTGTCAGTCTCCGCCTCGATTTCCGCCCGCACTTCATCAAAATCCACAAACTTCTTCCCTTTGCAGTGCAGGAATTCAGCATATTCTACAGAAACAGGGGCACGGTGATGCAGAGGAGGGGAGGGTAGAGGGAGAGAAAAGGACAAAGGGGAAGAAATAACAGGGAAGACAGAGTAAAAAAATATTGAATTAAAGAGATGAAGGTCGCAAATAGCAGACAGGGTGCATAGCTTGAGGCACTGCGACTGAGAGGCCATATACAGGGCAGTGATGAAAGGAGACGGGGATGTGGTTGTGCACAGGACAGGCACACTCACCTGCTTTATTGTTGACCAGCTGCAAAATTAGAGGTCTGCGGGTAACAATGCCTGATCCACGTGGAAGAAAGTCCCTAAGTAAGACAAAGAAAGAAAAATTAACAACAGAACTGTTGAGGGTAAAAAGGGGGAACTTGTTGAGTCAAATAGGGGCATTACAGGGCACAAAAAGCAACAGAAAGAGATAGACATTAAAAACAAAAGAAAGACGGGGAGAGGGGTCAATTATTCATTACACTCAATGTCCATTTCCTCGCAGCGTGCCCTCTAGTTAATTGATGGGCACAGGGGAATTTCACACCTCCAATTTGTTTCACAACAAATCAAATGTGGCAAAGTCATTTTCTCTCATCATTAGAGCTATAAAGATCCATTCATGCACTCCCTCTCTTGCTGTTGTGGAGAAAAACCGCTAAAATACAATTCACAGATAGTCCATCGACCATATTCCACACTTCAGTTGACATTTAATTTCTGATTCAGATCAAATCTCTTCTCATGCTGAAACTGACTTTAATGATAATGTCATCCAAGGACAAGTCCTTAGAGCTGCTGCTCCACTCACAATGAATAATGTAGCAACTACTGGAACACTCTGACAGCACCCGTGGTGATTTTACTAGGATATGAATACATTTTTTTGAGTCACATTCAGATGACATGTCATTTTGACAGAATATCTCAAACAAAAGCAACGGGATCACAGATTCAAAATGTCACGTCATGTCATCATCAGTCTTGATGAAAACATCTGAAATTTGGTCAGAAAGTTATCCATGTTTGTAAAAATTGATTTCGCTAAATCAAAATGTCTAGAAATGCTCAGTATAAATCCAGTTTTATGGTGGATTTGTGTTTGCAATTATTTTGTATTGTTGTGTTTTTCGATGAAATTCAATCATCCACTGAGCTGCTTGATTTACTCACTAGTTCAAAAGGACAGTAAGGGGTTTCAGCAGGCCACTTTTAGTTTAGGCTGTTTCAATGCAAGAGATATCACTCATGGTAATAGATTTATTAGAGTTAACTCAGCCCTGACACTTATCTCTGCTTTGCTTTGGATATTCTCAACTACACACTTTAAAATTGCACACAGTGACACATTAAATCAGATGACATTAAATCAACAACAGCAAATGCTATTGGTGCAATAGAGTATTATTGAGACACCAGTCTAAAGGAAACAATTAGAATTTCCTCACAATCGGCCTGTGTGGTACTTTTAAAGTCACATGGTACCCTTTCACCACATGCTCAAAAGTTGCTTCGTCAACCCTCAGATGAGGCTACTCCACCCAGTTTTCTTCACTCCCCTCCCATTCTGTTGGGCCCCTCTGTTGCTCTGCAAACATGCTACATCTGTTGGTAATCACTAGCCCCAGTCCTGGAACAATCTTAGCACGACTGAGTGTGTCACTAACCCACATTCTCCTTCCCCTGCCTACAGCCAGACCTACAGGCCTATGGGAGCATGGTGGTGCTCAGGCTGCCTGCTGACTTCAGACTGGAAGCAATATGTCAGCCACAGGACAGGAGAAAAGAGAGAAGCTGCCATACTACATTATGCAAGCTATTCCTAGGTTGTAGTCCTGTGGTGAAACAGTGGGGAACATTCTGGATGTTTCTTTGCATCAGCAAAAATCCACAGGTCTGCGGTTCAGTGCTAGTGCTGTGTCATGCACATAATGTGGAGCATGCAGGCATTTGTCCACAGGGGCGACGGTATAGAAAGCCCTGGATGAGGAATGAGAGCACGGGAGGGAGGGAGATAAAAAAAACAAAAAAAAAACAAAGCCACTATAGGCTGAGGGAAAGGATAGACAAACTGGGCACTGGATAATGGAGAAGATGCTCACAGTAAGGATGACCTCTTCAAGACACTGCTAGTGTATTGATGCATCTCTCCAGTTACAGACGACTCTCACTGGATTTTCACCCACCAAATGCAGTCTCGCTGGCTCAACAAGTGGCCGCTGGTCAAACTAACAGCAGTAAAATGAAGCATCACTAAAGGTTAGGTGAAAACACATACAAAGAAATTGTTTTTTTAAAAAAAATGCTCCTCTGCAAAGACATGATGCAGGGAGAGAATTGAACCCATCAGTCTTCACACACACAATTGGATAAACGGCAGTGGCATATTGAAAGGAAGCAAGAGGCCAGGATTCCATTATTGATGCGCTGTAAATGATAGACGAGGCTAAGCAGATTGTGTATCATTTCATGCATTATGGATGGCCAAGCAAAGAGCATCAGTCTGTGAGCCTCCCTCCATCTAACACAGGAGAAAGCAAAAGCAAGTGAGAGTAGAGCAGGAGGAGAACAAGAAAGCCAACTCCCCTCCCCCTACCTGCCTGCTCACCCAACAGCCTCTGCCGATTACAAACTGGCAGAGCAACTCTGAAGGACCATATCCCTCAGCGGATCCTCCTCTCCCTCCAGTCTGCTGAGTCCTGGCAGGGGATTTTTAACCATGAAAACTAGTTTGTGAAATTCTGTGGTCATATTATGCTCTGACTGGAGGGTATAATACACAAAGATGTGTTTGTGGTTTGGTGGGACATATCCTGTGAGTCTGTGGTGTGGCAACGAATGTATAATTATGGCTACCCACATTCCCGCACCAAAGTCTGTTGCTGTGAGTACCAAGAGGCACCACCAGACAGCAAAGCCTCTTGAAGCACTTCCAAAATCCAGCTGCTTAGTGGAAAATCCCTCTGTCCATTACCACCCAGCTGTTTGTACTTCTTCCTCACAGGGAAATCCACGATGTTGGAAGTCTGGAAATCCAGACTGGTAGACTTTACTTTCGAATTCCTTTATATATCCATGCAACTACATCATGGAGTATGTCTGTTGCTATAAAAGTGGCATGGAATTAGAGCAAGGTTGTCACATTTGATTCAAGGTCAATAATAAACTGTTAATGATCTAGCACAGTATTAAACTTAGGACACACAAACACACAAAAAAACTCCTCAGTATACAACGAGCCACAGATCTGATAACAACCTCCACCCAGGCCAGCTTGCACTGCTAGATATGACGTCTCTCCTCTGGGACAAAGACATCACTACACAGCACGGTACACAGAGTTAATCATGGCCCATTGCGTGTGTTAAACCATAGACAAGTCAATGAACACTGAAGCTAAATGTGAATCAGCATTTAAGTTCACAATAATGTTTCATGAACCTCATTTTATATCATTTTGGTCACAATTGCTCAGACTTAATTCTTGTTAAAATAATGTACAGCTTTTACAAGATTTTAACATATACAGTTTATTTAGTGTATGTTCAATGGGTCAGCAAAGCTTCATTGGTCCATTGGGTTGGTTGTTTTGATGCAAAACTAAACAAGGCAACGCCACGTAGAACGCCCAAGCCCATACCAAAACACAGTAACATTCACAAATACATGAGGCTGATGAGCCAGAGTGATTTGATTAGCTTCTGTGCAGCAAAGTATGCAGACCATCCAGCCAACGTGTGCTGGTCTGCAGTAACAAACACGGAGGCCCAAAATCACATTAACAAGATGGGTCACACAGAACAGTGAGCAATCTAAATCCCGCCTGACATGGCTGGGCTGAAAATCTGGACTGTACCAGCTGTGAGAGAGCAACTACACCGCAAATATGGTCTACTCCTAAATTCCCCTATTGCAGACATACATATTATAACAGCAGACAGTTTACCAGTGAAAGAGAGTGAGGCTGTGAGTTTAGTCACTTGGCACTGATCGGATCATGACATCAGCATGGAGTTCAGGCGGGAGACAGAAAAGGAGGAACATTTACGCTGTGCGAATCATACAGTCTATAGCCTGTAATGTGTCTCTTTCCAGCACCAAGTCCCCCTATGTCTATTGTCGTTGGTGCCACAGAAAGGGAAAGAGAGATTATTTTCATGCCTCGGGACACAGAGATGAAGCCGGCCTTTCACACAGAACTACAACTCACCAAGGAAAAAAAAACAAAAACTCATCCACTGGGGAAAGCAAGCAACCATTACTGACTGTAACAGCGGCTTTGCGCTCATGATTGAAGTCTGTTGTCACAACTGAGATTTTGAAAATCAATTAGCCTACAACACTAAACACTCACAGTTTTGTGTAATAGATGACATGGTAAAGGGTTTAGGTATTGGCTGCTCCTGAGCTCAAACAAACCCTTAGATCAACAATGAGTCACCCTTACATGAACACGCCTGTTGCTATAGCAAAGTACAGAAACTCCCATGCCCTTTCAGTTTGAAGTAAGACTTGACCTTGTAGCTGTAGTGTTTTATTTCTACTGTTCCACCTTGTCAGCCCTTAAGTTCACCTGCACAGCAACAGGTATACAGAGTAGCTGCTGTACTTACTATGGTGTGGAAAGAGCCATGGTAAACACACCACTGATATACTTCATAAAACGATGAGCACGTACATGTGTTGTAATGGCACAGCCTATCAGTTCTAACTTTTCAGAAAATTAGCATATGAAGTAAGTCCTGTCAATGGGCAGAAAGTAGAGGGCAAGCACAGACAGTGAAATTAATGTCAATATGAAATGGTTCATGGTAATTACAGCTGATGTGTGTCAAGTGTTCTCACGTTGCGAAACCCCAATCATCTGAATTAATGTGCAATGAGTGGCAGTCTAATCTTCATGTGTCTTCTTGCCTGAAAACAGTTACGACATGCTCTCACCAGTGTGTTTATAAAAAAAATGCCTGTCTACCATCTAAATAACCAATGCGCTTCCTCTTCTATGTCAGTTGGTCTGCATGTATGTGTGTGATTGTTTGATCCCCATGAGGGTTGGGTTACACACACACAGTGTGTCTCGGTGGAAACCTGTTAAACAAGATGCTTTAGAGCAAGCTCGGTTTGTTTCTTTATCTGCAGGGCGCTCTAATTCACTGCTGATGTGAGCGATGACAACAGGACCAGCCTGTAGAGAAGCGCTGTAAGCTGAAGCCTCACATCACAGAGAATGAAGAAATGTCAAACCCATTTCCTTGATTTCTTAAAAAACACTAACAAGAGGGAAAAAGAGGAAGGTAATGAAGGAAGTTGTGTCTGTTTGTCATAACTTTTATGGGACTGTACTTTGAACTCAAATGCATGAAGTCAGCAACAAAAATTCACATCCTTGAATAAAGGAGATGACTCACTGTGTCCCCCACTACTCTACTTCCACATCAAAAAGAATAAGCATAATAATCAAACAACAAACTCTCATGTGACAGGCTAAAACACAAACCTACAGCTGCGAACTGCAGGCCAAATAACAATTACTGGTGAATGCAAATCCTGTAGGACTTTCAGGGTGTGGCCTGGAAACATAAATAGGGCCATAGGAAGAAGTTCCCATTCAGAACTAAAGCCCCAATGTGCACTTTACAGACACTTTTATTAAGGTCTTAGTTTGCTTGTCATGTTCAAAATGGTAGGGTGTAAAGAGGAAGCCTGGGACAACAGATATTTACTCATTGTTTAAAAGGCATTAATGTAAGTAGGTAATGGTAATGATCAGTAGGCTGATCATGGTTTGCCACGTAAGGGGCGAAACTACGTCAAATAGTTGAACCTGCAGCCACTATCACTACACTATCAAGGCAGCTTTACGACAAGTGCGTAAAATAATATTGACGTTACGTACTAGTAGAGTAACAACGTCCATTGCATTTCCACACCTGACGTACCAGCTGTTATAAAGAGCACAGTTTGAGATCAACTATATAAACTATACGTTAATAACTAAAATAATAAATAGCTTCACTTCATTAGCATAGCCATACTCACTTACCTGCCGACAAAATTTTCCAAGACTGAGCTTTTTCCAGCGCTCTGTCCACCCACCACAGCGATCTGGGGCAGGTCTAAATTGCAACTCTGGCCAATGGAGCTGAAAGCGTCTTGAAGCTTGTTGATCAGGGGAATCAGGTCTTCCATGCCCCGGTTCCCCATGGCTTCGTTATAGCTCAGAGAGCCCCCTCAACACAACGCAGACCAGAGCCGAACGCTAGCCGCGCTAACTAGCTAGGTAACGTTAGCTTAGCAGCAAGGTGCTCTCGGGTTACTCTGTTGAGTTCCGCCTCTTCAAACAGCTCGGAGTTTCCCTCCCTCTTGAACACTCGAGCTGTTAGCAGTAATGCAACTCACACTAATACCATTTCGTGTTCTCTTACGCACATTAACTAAATACTCTGTCAGTCGAGACGGACGGAAAACTCGCAAAACAAAACTTCCTCTACACAAACACCATCCGGTCAGAGGAGACGACATCCGATCGAAACCGGCGCGCATACGCCCGCCTCTCGTCTGAGAAATATGAAATTCTATTGGCTGTTTTTGCTGCCGCTCCATAAAACCAGGCTTCTGATTGGGTAATGGAAAGGCGTGCCTTCCACTCAGATCAAATTTCTGGTTTCCGATTGGTCAACGCCGCTGTCATTTTCAGCTACCCCACGTCATGTGTTCACGACAATATGGCTGCCATTGTAGAGTGTGGAGCTGAGACAAGTACTCCAGAAAACCACATGTTCCTCAAGAAAACTCTGTCTGTTGCTTCTCCCCTCACTCTGCGAATCGTTGCTGAGTGTCCGGTGACGAAGGCAAGAGCTTGTGATCTAATATTGCCACACTCCGCTGTCAGCACCCCGGTTTTCATGCCGGTCGGGACTCAGGGGACCATGAAGGGGATCACAGTGGATCAGCTGGACGATCTTGGATGTCAGATTTGTCTTGGGAACACATACCACCTGGGCATGAGGCCGGTAGGTGACACCACTGATATCAATCCGCGTTTTTCTTGTGATCAATTGTGCTTTAAAAATGAATGTACCAATTCTTACACTTAAGTGAGTGTGTTTCTCAATTTCAACTCTTCTGCATACAGGGACCAGATTTGATTGAGAAAGCCAATGGGTTACATGGATTCATGAACTGGAAGAGAAATCTTTTAACTGTGAGTGTCTTTTTTTTTTTTTTTTTAAACAATCAATCATGTTTTATGTGTTCATTATAAAAAGGTTAACTGTAGCAGGAGATTTTATTTCTATTCAGGAGAATAATAGGTTGCTTTGTGCTGAAATCTTGTGTTTCACTTTCCTCCTCTTACAGGACAGTGGGGGCTTTCAGATGGTGTCACTTGTTAAACTCTCAGAGGTCACTGAGGAAGGGGTCAAGTTCAAATCTCCCTATGATGGCAAAGAGATCCTCCTAAGTCCCGAGAAATCCATCAGCATACAGAACAGTCTGGGTCAGTGTTGGGGGATAAAGACTAGAACCTTCCCTATGGTTGTTAGTGGCAAACGGGCAGCCGTGTTCCATGTTTCTCTGTGTTTTTCCAGGGTCAGACATCATGATGCAGCTGGATGACGTCGTCAGCAGTACTGTGACAGGACCGCGGGTGGAGGAGGCCATGCACAGATCTATTCGCTGGCTGGACCGCTGCATAGCAGCCAATAAAAATACAGACAAACAGAACCTGTTTGCCATCATTCAAGGAGGACTAAATGCAGACCTGCGCAAAGCTTGTCTAAATGGTAATTAGTCCTGCTCTGCAGTGGAAGTGACAAGCATATATTTCAATGTCTTGAAAACCCAGTTATGTAAAATTATTTCTAAATTTCCTACATTAACTAGAAAGTATAATTTACATGTTTCCCACTTCAAGTATGTGTGAATCAAACTGGTGGGAGGTAGCTTGAATAATAACAATTGTTCAAAGTGACAAGATATGGAGAGTAATCCAGTAATACAAAAATACTTACCATCAAATTTAAAGTGCATCAACATTGTCTGAAGATATTGACAGCACTTTAAAAAAAAAAAAAAAAAAAAAAAGCAACCACCAGAATTCACACACACAGTTTGAGTAAGAGACACTGATGATAGGGGTTTGATATATATTTCCCATTCCTGTAGAAATGACCCAGCGTGACGTTCCTGGTTTTGCCATCGGAGGCTTGAGTGGAGGAGAGGAGAAGGATGACTTCTGGCGGATGGTCACCCTGAGCACCGACCACCTGCCACGAGAAAAGCCTCGGTATCTCATGGGAGTAGGGTATGTTTGCTCGTATAAAGGAAAAGGTCCATTGAGAACTGCACTGTTCATTGGCTATGATGTTATTAACTAACATAAGAATTTGCCTAATACGCACATGTTGCAGATACGCTGTGGATTTAGTCGTGTGTGTCGCTCTGGGATGTGATATGTTTGACTGTGTGTTCCCCACCCGCACTGCTGTAAGCCCCACTTTACCTCACAGACTGAAATCGCCTCTAAATTTCATTTACCAGTTGTGATTCTATATCAAGAACTGATGACAGTTGCATTTCTTTTCCCTCAGAGGTTTGGCTCTGCCTTGGTGCCTTGGGGCTCTCTTCAGGTAAAACATAAGCAATATGCCAAGGACTTCCAGCCCATAGACCCAGACTGTCAATGTCCCACCTGCAAAAGGTAAGTTGAGAACAAACAACAGGTCATAATGTCAGCTTGGAGGTTTGGCTGACAGAAGTCTCATACATTGTTCCTCTTTGGTTTGTCATATCAGGACAGAAATAATTTAAATGTGTACAGTACTGTAGTGCCCAAGAATAAACTGTGTTAGTTTAAGGAGGATGTAAATAATAAGTTTGTTTTTCTGTTTCAGGCACAGTCGAGCTTACCTGCATGCTCTGTTTAAGAGTGACACTGCAGCCATGCATCACATCACCATCCATAACATTTCTTACCAGGTGAGTGCTGGAGGTCATTCAAGAGAAAAGTTAGTATAATTGCTTGACTCCAAAATCAAGATTAATCAGAATTTTTTTTTTTTTCTGATTTCATTATTCACTTTAAAACAGCTGATATATCCAAAAACTGCTAGTTCATTGGTTTCCTGAGTGCCACATACATAATGTGTTTCATAATGCGTCTAATTACTGTGACTGAAATTTCGCAATAAATGTTGAACTTTGCAAATGTATGATGTGATTTACTTTTTTTTTTTTCCATCTCAGTCACATCAATAAAATATTTCAGGACTCTCTACTCCAAAATGGCACAAACTTTGCTTTGCTGCTCAGAACAATGAAGAGTCTCCTCTTGTGACAGATCTGCCCTAAAATACACCATTCATGTTAATAGGGGAGAACATACTCTGTCCATGTTGTAGCTGACCTGCAAATGACAATGGTGCAAAGAGGAAGGTGATGATTACCCCCCCCCCACCCCCTCAATAAATCAAACATCTTTCTTTGCAGCTCAACCTGATGCGCTCTGTGAGACAGAGCATTGTGGAGGGCCGCTTCCCTGAGTTCATACGGACATTCATGAAGCGACTGTTTCCATCACATGACCTGTACCCCAGCTGGGCTGTGGACGCTCTGGCCTCTGTCAATGTTACACTGGAATAGGACTCAGAGGGAAAGTATTTTCCTTTAACAGTGACTGATTTTTATATCTTTTAAATGACCTCTTTTAATGGATTATTGCTTTCCACTCTTTATATTTGTATCTGCATCGCCTGTTTTGTTGGCGGTGAAGAGACTGGCTTTTGATCTGAAGGGATAAAGCCTGATTCTCCTTTACAACAACCTTCTTTACTCAGCCTCTGCAAATTGTCGTCAGACTCCACATTATGATAATGTGAGACTGAATGGGGCTGAAATGAGGTTTGAAACACATGAACTATCTCCTCCGATATGCTCAGACACTTTTTGTTGTTACCATGGCTACACAGCTAGGCCCACCCACTTGAAATGAAATGTCTTGCCTTTCTGTCAACCTCTTTTTTGTATTTTTTTTTTTTTTTTGTGGCTGAGCATGTTACAGAGATATTTCATTTTCCCTAAATGCACAAGATTAATAAATGGTGTTTTAACCTTCATCCAAACTCAGTAGTGGTTGTCACATAACTGTTGGATCTGAAAAATGCACCTCACTCGCTACAGATTGTGTAATGATGACCACCAGAGGGCAAAGTAGACAAAAGCTGTGACAGAGAAAGTGAATGAGAGGCAGGATAAGTTTCCTCATAGAACAAACAGTAAAACAGTAAAAGTAACAGTAAAAACAACAGTTAGTTAATGTAGAAGGGCACAAAAACACTGACAACAAAATTATTCACAAATCAAATTCTGCATGTGCCTGATCAATGTAAAATTATTCTTAGTCTCATCAGTTCAACAGGCAGTAGTGCTTCCTGACCCTCTGTTTGGAGCTTATAGAGGTGCCTCCTTATCCAGGGTCATTTGTGCGTGATTAATATTAATCATTGGGAGTTAATTTGAATAACACCTGTTGTGTGTGGCTTTGAGTCAACAGTCCTCTCAAGCACCACATTTGAATTTCATTACTGCTTCTGTTATGATCAGAGGCTCCACAAGATTAAACCTGTGACATGTACTGAGTGGCAGGCAATGCCAATATCTAGCACAGCAGTGTATTACAATAGAAATGTTGGGTTTGTTGCATAATGAGTAGTGTGCAAGTGGTTACAACCTTAATTGGAAACATTCATAGGGTGAATTATGCTATGCACTAATAATGTTGAGTGTTTTACATTGTGATAACACACAGGGACTTCTATATTGTGAATGTGAAGCTTGCCATTGCTTTTATTGTGTTTTCCCTTGAATATCTGCAGCTTACACTGTGTTTTGATTATATTTAGCATATGGAGAGGACAAAAGCACTGAGAGCTCAGTTGGCAATCCGTGCAAAATCGTGTTAAGTGTCTGAAAATGAAGCTTTGTATTAAATAAATTGGATGTGTTCTCTCTATATATTGAAGCGAGGCAATTCCCAGGATGCCATACGCGCTGCTTGCCCCCAATGATATTTAATAGAGGCCCAGTTGAAATAAGGCAAACTGTAGCTTTACATGCAAATAATAGAAATAATGCATATACATAAACCGTTGCGGACTGAAGACTGAGATTCGCGCAGGTTTGCACAGAAGCGCGATGGACATTTCTGGGGATCTTTGTGTGTGACAGTTAATATCATTCAGGATTACAGTGAACATTGTTTTGTTCAGCGCAGATGATGGTGTTATTCTAGTTTTCTTTGTGCTGTTTTTTTTTTGTTTGTTTGTTTGTTTGTTTTGTTTTGTTTTTTTTTTCATGTTGCTTTTTCTTGTCATTCATTCCTGAAATGAAAAGTCGTCACAACAGTACAGTGTCCCTTAACGATTGGTTACACATCTGCAGTCAGCGCGTCCATGCGGAGCTCAGCCAGGGAGGATGCTGGTGTTGAGACCAACCAGTTGCTCTCCAGCTGTCACAGTAAAAGTGGAGCCTCCCCCACGCACCGACGGATGAACATCCTCGACCTGTTGCCTCGGCTGGAAGAAAAGTAGAGCTGCATTGTGAGGGGTGCCAAGAAAAAAAAAAAAAAAAAAAGGAAGGAAGGAGTTGATTTCTTCTGTTTAGAAGGGAGGTCGAATGCGATAACATGAGACGTATCAATGTGCTTTTCATTAATGTACGTTTTGAATAGCAGAAGGAAGAGCGACGGAGCTGGATTTGGGGGGGTCCACCTCCTCGGTGTGGAGGTGCGGTTTGCCGTGATTTCTGTCTCTGTCTCTGGGGTCTGAGGTGGAGGAGGACCATGGTCGAGCTGGAGAAGGAGGTGCTCCCGTTGCCCCCTCGGTACCGGTTCCGAGACCTGTTGCTCGGGGACTGGCAGACCGACGACAGGTAAGGATGCAGCTACTTGCACCGTTTACGCACGGCGCACTGAAAGCTTTGCGCAGCTGTGCGCCACGAGAACATCGCACCATCTTGTCAAAAAAAAGTACTCATTTGTTCTACCTTCGCGTTTTCTCACGGATGGTTTTACTATCAGCTGCTGCTGGTTGACTAATGCTGCTAATGTAATACTGTCACACCAAAAGCAATATACTAGAATAATACTCATCAAGAGCAAGAGACTAAATAATAATTCAGGAATATTTATTTAATGTCTTTTCATATTTTGGAACTTCAAAAAAAAAACCCTCTGCTGGCATCCACCAGGAAGGGAATAAAGAATGGGCAAGTAGATCTGTAGTAGGCCACCGTGTTACTCTCCATGCCATCATTCCTGAGATTTACAGTGAACCATCTGCCACCTGGACAGGCAATTTCAAGTGGGTGCTCTCAGTAACTGGCAATTAACCTTTGCACAGACTCCATTTACAGGTCTGCAGGTTTAAAGTGCTATGTTATATGCATTGCTTAATTTGGCCATTTCATTAGGATGTCTAATGGAAAACCTTAACCTTCATTTCACGCGTGGTGTCTCCCGTTGCTAGGTGGGAATAAGGACCAAAATGCTTGTGGACTTGAGTGGGTGTTTTGAATCAGATAATTGGGGAAACCTGCTACTGAACACATTGAAGAGATGACCAATTCAATTTCAGCTTGTCAGGATTTATAATAGGGACAGCGTATTGTACCTGGCATGTTACAACATGTGGTCTGATCTGTCAATAATGTTTATCATATTATTGAAAATGTTATTGAATATTGAAACTATGCCACACTGTTGTCATAAATTAAACTACCATGTATCCTTGACCTCTCTAAGGGCTTTATTTAGCACAGCTGAAGCCGAAACAGGTCTGTTCACTTTGGTTGTGCTTCTCCGGCCTTCAGTAATTTGTCACCTGTTGCCAAAGGACCAGTGTTTCAGACCCAGAGTGCAGTGTGATCTCAGTCATCTGATTACAGAGGTGCAGTGATAGGTGTGTGTGGTTTTTTGGGGGGATGGCGGGGGGGTTCAAGTCCATGAGCCATCATGGGATTTGTCTAAAAAAAAAAACACAAGCAAGCAAAAACCAAAACATCTGACAACACAGTGGATGAATTCGCCAAAGGAATGCCACAGAGACAAAACAGGTGTATAGTGGCAGTGTTGTTGTGATTTATTTGGTTGATTTGGAGGCTGCTGAGACAGTTGGACCATGCTGTGTGTGTGTGTGACTGCCACAGATGTGCTGTAACACCCTCTAAACACATACTGTGGGTGAGTGTTTCCAGGGATATCCTGGTGTCGATCAATTTGAAAGCTCCTGAAGGCTCCAACGTTCCAATTAAGCTTGTGTGGGCTGTGTGTGTGTGTTGCATTTATTTTGTCACATTACCACATTGCATATCCAGTGAATGTATATCTGTTTCATGTAGTAGGTAGAGTCCACACATGAGCAGTTGTAGCATCATAAAAATGTATGTGTGTATCCTTGCCAGTCCAAAGCAAAATCTACGCGTGTGCATTTGAGCATCCATGCACACACAAGCTTTCATATTTAAGCGTCTAGACACTTGTGAGAGAGAAAGAGCAATTGTCAGAGGGTCAAGATGTTGATCTCGGTGCCCAGGGAGTATTAGCTGCAATAAAATGGGCTGATCAGAAGGAGAGTGAGAACAGTGATTGATAGTGACAGAAAGCTTAATTATGGCTGAATCATACAGCGTTTGTCTGCCATGGTCCATTAATTCGGGAGTAGCCTTTAAGTATCCTCCCCCTCCAACACACACACACACACACACACAGAAGCCACCCCCCCAAAGAATAAGACACTGCCAGGTGCACAGATGGCTCCATACAGTATGACCGTGTCCCACCTCAAACATACTCTCACACATCCAAATGTCAAAATGTGTGCGCATATCTTATCTCCTCAACACGTATGGTTGCACAATGGGAAAAACATATTACTAAGTCCCATAATCCCACTTCTGTCATCCTCTGAGGGTTTGCTCCTTGCCCCCCCCATCTTACACCACCCAGCTGTGTGTGTGTGCTTTTGTGTGTCCATATGTTGCCCTCTTTTAAACCCTCCTCTACATATTGGTCCTGATTGAAGTGTCTTCAGTACTATGCCCCCCCCAAAGAGCTTTCATGCAACCCAGTGGAATACATTTTATTGGAGCCGTTTATAGGCTCCAACGTGAGGCAATTTTGAAAGATGGGAATTGATTTGATAATTTATTCCACACATTTTAGTCCTGGTGGGAGCTGTATTGTTTTAGTGGAGCTGTGTCCTGGGTTGCAGTGGTTAGTGTGGGCAGCAGGGTTCCCTGGCCCTCGTGGGTATATTCATGAATATTTTATACTTTAATAATGTCTAATTTGACACTGCACTTTATATTGAAACAAGATTTGCCTAAAATATACAAAAGTGCAAACGTATTAGACTTAACCAAAGTCAAACAAGCCCAAGGGTTCCAGACTGAAAGTTTGTTCATCGGTGTTGTGCACTGTAATTGATCAGTAAGTGAATGTGTGTCTCAGGGACAAAGAAGTAGGAGCATGTTAATGCCACTGTTCTGATCACACCAACACCATTTGTATTTTCAGTGAGTCAGAGGCTTCTGTTTTCAGGAAATGCCAATTTTATTGGGAGATGATAAGAATTCTATCAGTCAAAGGGCTGTGAGGTTTTTAATAAAATTGATAAATAAAATTTCATATCAAACCCTGAGATTATTTAATTATATTTTTGATATGAACTTAGATTTTGTGTGAATCTTATCACAGCCAAGTTAAATCTGTTAAGTAAGCCTAATTTCTGTCTCTATCCTCCACACTTGACTCCTTGAAAAATACAGTAAGCTTGTTTTATACATATTCAGAGTGCTCAAAAGAATGATTTTGGATTAATACATAGTAGCAGTTAAAGTTACATAGCAGAGTTGATGGCAGGGTGATAACAACCTACAAACACAAGATTCCCTGTACGGATCTGCTTGTATGTCAAATTTGTTTCAAGTGAACTGAAATGAAACAGAGCCACCATTGCTCCACAATAGAAAGACTCAGTATGGGCTTTCCTCAGAGTCCAGGATTACCATACAAATGACAGTCTTTTGTCCTTAAAACAATCTCTCATTGGCTGTCACCGCCACATCTTCTCTCAGTCAATCTCCGCCTCAGTCTACTCTCTACCACCCTCCCTCTCTCCCTGCTCCTGCTCCCTCTGCCTCCTCTTTAATTCTTCCAGTCGAGCCGTAATCTAGTCAGGCCAATGTAGAGCATGATCCATCAATACTGTCAATATTCATGCCAGTTTTACTGTGCTTTGACTCCACTATGAGTTGGACGCAAGACTTTCAGGGAGACTTTTAGAGCACAGCTTCAGTCGACCATTTATAAGACAGTTTAGAAAGCTGATAGCAATCTCTGTCAAGAGCTGTATAGTCATGGATGTATTACGCATCATGTCTGCAGAGCCAGGGCTGGCATAAAGGGATGTTATTAGTAATACAGATGGCTTGTTTGATGAAAAGAGTCACTGTGTGAAAAGGTGTTTTTATCAGATTTGGAGCTGGGTGAGAGAGAAGGGGTGATGAGGAAGGAGACAGGTCTCATAACTTCTTCCATCACTCGTAAGTGTTCTCAAAGCTGTGCCCATATTTAACGTTAACATCTAAGTTAACTTAAAGACACTATTGCAAATGAAACTTAAGTGGGTGGGGGTTGGGTGGCGGGTGGCTAATAAAACCAAAGCATCAGGCCTGAGGAAGGTCACTTCCTCTTAATTAAAAAAAGCTTCTAAAAACAACATCCTAATTAATACGGACGAAGAGGAAAGGTTTCCAGTAGGGCAGAACATTAAAGACACGTCTCTTTGAGAACAAATGAGAGGGTATGGTAGGAGGAAGAGGGGGGGCCGTTTAATCCTGCTATAAAGAATATTGTGCACATGATGCCTGGTGAACATGAGCCGCCTCTCTCTGTGAGAAGGCTCTGTACAGTACAGAGAGGACATTACCTAAAGGCGGATTGAGAGACACTTCAGTTTTGTCACACATCCTGAGTTTATTAAATTTGATTCTTTGTTCCTTGTACCCCAACCACTCCTGGATCCTGTGGCAAGGTCTAGATAACCTGAAATGTGTGTACAGTAAACGATACAGACACATATTGGATATATATTAGCTGTACCTTTTGTCTTTGTTATTGTTATAGCATTGTAGCAGACATGGCTTGAGGCTATAGAGCGAGCAGCAAGAGGGGTGTGTCTCTGCTGGTCATCTAGAATCATGGTTCTTTTGCCACCACTGGGCTTTTATAAGTCAGATGCTGAATTCCCTAACCAGTCTTTCAGTTAGATGAGCACTGTCAACACTTAAGAGCCTTCCTGCTGTGGATACTAACACAGCCATGGGGCTGACTAGCATGTGTCTGAGCACCTCTGAGCTCCTGCGGCGTTCAATGTCGTGTGGAAGGTCCAAAGCGAGGGCAGGGGGTAGCTGTGCCACACCGTTGTGGTGGATCACAAGCACAGTCGCCCACTAATCGTAGCTCCCCTATTCCCAAACTGAGTTAGTTTAATACACCACAGGAGTTGTCTTTCCAATCCATGCATCCCCAGAAACACCAGGGACAGGCAATAGAGGCGATCCCTCTCATGTTTCGGCCCTTCCTTGTTACGCATGTTGTCCTCTAAGCAGTGATTTGAAGACGGCTTTGAAACAGATTAATATCTCGTGTTGGTTTGATCGAATCTTAAATGTCTGTGTAAATGTGAGGCTAATGTAATCTGAAGGGACAGGGAGATAGAGTGTCATTGGATGGCTTTTAGTAGAGTTTAGCACCAGTTCAAGCCATATTATGTTTCATAGGAAAAGGAGCAGAGTTTTTTTTTTTTTTTTTTTTTTTTTAGCATTTCAAATCTCTGCCAAGAGGCCTGAGTAGAGTTTTTTCTGGGAATTCAACCATTCAGAGGAAATCTCTGTCTTCCACTGAAGCAACAGTTGTGTTTTGTTCCTCCTGCAGCGACTATGTGAATGTGTCAGCAGATGCTTCCATAAGCAATAAGTAGCAAATAATAATTTCAGGAACGGATGAGGCAAGGCTAGTTACGTCATGGAGCTGGAGGGAAGGGGGCAGGCACTTCCACTTATGATGTATGGAAAGTTTTAATCCATGGGAACCCAGAGGTTGTTCAGGAAATGGCTCTGAATAAAAGCTACAGCGCACGTTTACTTATTGCCATTATGCTGTGGGATGCATTACATATTTCTTTTAAATGATGACTGTCATTTTCCTGCTTTGCTTTGCCCGGACTATTGAGGTTAGAGACAGAGTGATTGTTTGAGGCGATAGACAATGGAAGATGAACTAGTAAGATAAATCAGTCACAGCAGAGACTGGTTAGGTTTCTCCCTTTGGTTACACAGACAAAAAAATGAGCAGAGAACGTGACTCTAAAGGTCTCAGTAATTATTGAGTTACTATGAAAGCACTTGCTTGTTTCATTGGAGTATTAAAATCAATTTTTGTGGCTGTGAGGAGTGCTATTAAAATCATTTGATGTTTTTCATCTCATCTGTCTCTTCAATCAACATGAACTTGTGCACTGATAGCCTTGAAAGAAAAAATGTGCCTTTCACTGAAAGAAAAGGGTCTTTCTATAGCAGAGGATATGTACACGTTGTAATTTATTTCTTTTTTTTTCTTCTTCACTTTCCCTCAACACACTCTACCTAACCCTATTTGTGAGATGGTTGTGTATCTGGGTCAGGGACAAGCTGTCCTGTCGACTATTGGTTGAATGAAACAGAGTACACTTTGCTTCTCTTAAGCTGTCACAGGGGCCTCATGGTGATGTGCAATTATTTGCCTCTTCTTGTCCTATTGAATTCCCCTGGCCCTCATTTGTAGTTTGCGTGTACACTTATTGTGCGCCTTTGTCTGCTTTTTACATAATTTGCTCTCTTTCTTCTGCCTCTTTTTGCAATGGATCTCTATTTACCCATCTGTCTTAAGCAGTGCACTAGGCTGAGTAATAAACTTCAAACTGGTTCACAGGCAATGGGAATTTTCCAGAGAATGCATCTTCATAAGTTCATTTCTTTCAATTGGTGGCAACAGCTTCTTTAAAAATAACATTTCCACTAGTGCACTCTTGTGCATCTCCTTTAATAGGTTAAAAAAAGTTCATTGATCTTGGCCCTTGGCTTTCTAATCAGTACATCTTAAAAGGTTTGTGAAATATGCCAGGGCTCTCATTTGTCTTGGTTTTCATGTCACAGCAGTCCACAACACACCATCTAGACCTGGCAGGCAGCCTCTAGCTGAATTTATGTCCATATTTCTTTTTTTTTTTTTTTCTTGATTTATTACTCAATGCTTTAAGGGATCTATCTTTTTTATTGGAAGTTTACTAGGCTGAATTTTCCTCCTGGTTTCTGTATTTTTTTCTACCTCATCGGTGTGAATGCTATGTCTGAGTTGTTTTTAGAGGTTGTGATGAGCAAGTGTGTGCTGCTGTGCACGCATAGATTTGGGTCTTGGTAGTCTCCTCCACTGTGTCATTAGATAGCCAGTGCTGTGTCATTATGGAGCACAGGCATGGGTGGAAACAGCAGGAGAACAAGGTTCATCTCTGTCTCTTTCTCTCTCTCAAAGGTCCTCCCCCACATGTCCCCATCTGTCTGTCCTGTCTGTCTGTGTTTATTAATTTGTCTGTATTTTGGTCTGCTCTGTCTGTCTCTCTGTGTCTCTCTTTCAGCCTTTCAACCCTCAGAGTGTAACATGCAAATATGGAAATGCAAATTCCCTCCCCTGGCCCAGGTTTGAAATGTTATGGCATGCCCCTATCTTCATGTACTCTCGTTTCCAGCTGTTAAATGTGCTGTCTTTGCTTTATTAAAGCCCATGAGATGATCTTAGTTGCCTGGCTGAAAATAATTAGTTTGAAAAACCAGTATTTTGAATGAGGAGCAGAGAAGAGAGTGAGGGGGGTTATTCTCTTATAGTGACTTTTTAACGATACACTGAAATGGTTGTTCCTAACTCCAGTGACAACAATGTTACAATGCAGTTTTTCTCTACAATTACTTATTCGTTTATTTTCCTTGAGCTTTTTGGACAGTCCTCAGGGTGATATGTGGCTATAGCCCAGAGGTGCCATCGTGATGTGCTTGTGTATCTTTTGTTTTGAAATATTGCTCTTTATGAGCTTTTAATGTGTTTTTCTCCCCCATCCTCCCCTAAGATTAAAGATCCCAACTCTCTATCTATCCCACAGCTCAACTCTTTATTGGGCTATATTTCCACTTTACTTTTCATCCTCTGTTGTTTGCTCAAGTGGAAAAGCTCCCACTTAGAGGAACACATCAAGGACAAAATGACCTCTGAAATTAACCTTTTCCTAGGGGAAGAGGTTATCTTCTCACAGAGCTCGAGGCGGCTTTAAGGACTTTGATGAAGAAAGCAAATGCACACAAGGCTAGATTTAGGAACATATGTCACTTTAAGTGTCCTGAGGTATTGGATTGAAATGGTCAGACATGGAGGATTTGGTTGTAAAAGAAAACATTATCTTGATTTAAAGTGAACATTTAAGCTCTTACCATTTTTGTTCTGTTTTAAAGATGAGGATGACAACCCAAAACTTTTCACAATGGAGCTTTTCAGAAGAAGTCAACACATGAACAAGGATCCACCAGAGCTGGAGCACAGCACCACTGTGGGAATATCAACAAAATGCATATCTCCAGTTATAATATCCTAATTTTAGAGGCGTACTTGAACACAGGGCTTTAGTTTCATTATAGATGGCTGCAGCTGCCACCTTTGAAATTTCAATGTGTTACAGATGAGCAGTTATCCTCTTTCCATTCAGTCATCTTGGTTACACATCATTGTAATAATTATTGTTATATATCATATAAAAAACAAAAAACTGACTGTGATTGCTGATAGTGATCTTTAGTGAAAAGGAGGTGCAACATTTTCACTTTAATTGGATTTAAAGATTTTCCCACCAGTAAGTTAATTTAAGCTGTTAAGTTTCCAACTTCAGTGTTTTTCAAATTAAGAGAAAACAGCATTAACAGCACATCTGCCTTCTTTGAATTTTTAACTTTTTCAGACCCTCTCTCACTGGATGCAAATTTTTATGCAGCAATTTCTCTCTCTTTATTTTATTTTTTTTTATTTTTTTGCTAATTAGCTTTAATCTTGTTATTATATGAAATCATGACATTGCAGGTTTGCAGCTTTTTTTTATATGAATAAGTAGTAATAGTGATAGAGTAGAATAGTAATAGAACTAAGAAAAATGGCAGATTGTGCTTATTGCCACCATGGTATTGACTGTTTGATTGCTCAGTGCATAAAAGAACTCATGTGGTCATATGGTCGATTAGCTCAGTACGACTCAGATACACACACACTGACAACTACACACATAACCCTTCCTCACTTTCCTCACTGTCTATGACAATAAATTCTGTACGGCATTTTCTCCAGCAATTCATACAAAGTCATTTTCTGATCACAGTGTGCAATTACACACCCTTGGGCTCTCTCTTTTTTTAGAACCTGGGGAGCTACAGGTGCCTGCATGTCCCCTGTTTTTCCATCATGTGTGCAAAAGCATTATCGTCAGCAGGCTGCTCAGTGAGAGAGAGAGGGGAGCCGTCAACAAGTTGGAGTGGGGGCTATCGGCTCCGATGGCTCAGCACACTTGCTGTACTTGTGTTTGCTCACATCTGCTCATGTGAGAGGGAGGGAAAAGACAACGAATCCTGTGTTGCCATGGAAACACAGAGGAACGTTACCCCCACCCCCCCACCCCCCTAAATGTTGCTGGGAACGTGGTGCATTTTGGTTTTGGTCTGTGTGTGAGTCTGTATAGAGTCACTCTGGAGGCCTGGGAAGATCAACCCCCCCCCACCGCTACCTCTTCCTCTTCCTGCAGACAGGAGAAATGATTGCAGTTGTTCTGCTTCTCTTTCATCTGTCTGTGTGTTGTGAGGAGACCACCAGCCAGCAAGGCCTGGGGTTTTTCATCCTCACACTGAGTCATCCACTCTTCCCCCCATAGCATGAAAGAAGAGCTACTGAGAACTCTCCCTGGAGGTGGTCAGGCAGGAAATATAGTCGCCCTCCTGTGTATCTGGTTATATGACTCTACACATGTAAGAGCTGTCTGAAGAGTGTCTCATTTTCATCATGTCATCGATGTCAGACAGGCCTGTGAATTGTCTAATAATCATAATGACCTGGTTGCAGATAGGTGTACCTGTGTGTGTGTACAGTAAGCGTGTGTGTGTGTGTGTGTGTGTGTGTGTGTGTGTGTGTGTGTGTGTGTGTGTGTGTGTGTGTGTGTGTGTGCGTGCGCGTGCGCGTGCGTGTGCGCGTGTGCGTATGCGTATGTGTGCGTGCATGCTTGTCCCTCTAACAGGATGGTACCAGAATGAAAAGGGAGAAAGAGCAGTAATTATGGCCTCCCATGTTCAGCAGCAACATCAGAGGGAAGTAATTTGTTGCTCTATATTTAATCAGTGGAGATAACGAGACTGACTGCAGCTGTCTGGGCCTATGGGCAGGCAGACAAGCAGGAACACCATTTCCTCCAAAACCCATTAGTCTTTAATGCAGCCGGTCACAGTGTCTTATTTCCATACTTTTCAGTGTTCAAATAATCATTATCACTCGTTCTATCTCCAATTTGCTCAATTGTGTACTTTTTCTTCCTCACCTTTATTCTATTCCCTTTTATCTCCCAGCTCTTTACTTGTTTTCTCTTCCACTCTGTCCCTTGACTTGACTCCATGAAAGAAGTATTTTATCTGCTCAATCACCTGCAGCGCCTCCTGCAGACTTCTCTCTCTTATCCATAGCTCTTTCTTACCATCTTACTGCCCATCTCTCCATCCCTCCCTCTCTCTCTCTCTCTCAGGGTGCAGGTAGAGTTCTATGTGAATGAGAACACTTTCAAGGAGCGCCTGAAGCTGTTCTTCATCAAAAACCAAAGATCCAGTGAGTTGCCAGTGTTTGGGATCACACGTTCTCTGTCTGTGTTTATTTTTGGGTGATTTTCTCCACCTTGCTGTCTGTTTTGTTTCCACATGAGTTGCTCTTATTTTTGATTGAAAGGATGTGTTTCATTTCAGTGTTTGATGTGCCGTCACGCTTGCTCTGCATTTCATCACCAGTTGTTCAACTTGCCCAATTTTCTTCTCTGAAAACTGTTTCATACGTCCTTGTAATTATTTAGATTATCTGTGGACTCATTTATAGAAATAAAATGCTTTTATTTTATCCTGCACACTGTAACAAAAGTTACACCAATATTTGTTCATAAAAGGAAAAAGAGGTGTATACACCAGGTTTATCTTGCATTTAGTTCATCAACAGATAATTATACCCTGTATTTTTTCATCACTGTAAAATGAGGTTTAAGGGGTACAAGATTCTAGCAAACAAGATAAAACTGTTCATTTTCTGCTGCAGTAAGCCAGCCATTGTCAGTCAACCATGGCTGTAAAAGCTTTATCAAAAAGTTGTGATGAGTGTTATTCTGAAGAACAAGTTGACTTCTTGGTCGTGGTGATAGATGGCTTATGAGCTGCTGTTGGTTCCCCAGAGCTATTCTGCGCTTTTACCATTTGTGTCATGACTTCTAATTTTTTTTTTTTTTTTGGGTGACTTAGGTGCCTAATAGCACCCATAGGAACCCTACAGGGATATGTTCAGTGTCACATTTCTGAGCATTTGAAGAATATTAGAAACAATTAAAATTTTTAATAAAACTGTGGTCTTTGTGAATTAAGCTGCTGATATTTATTTTTAATGACAGACTCCCTTCTTTTTCCGTTGCAGGTCTGCGGGTGCGAATGTTTAACTTTTCTCTGAAAGTGCTGAGCTGCCTCCTCTACATTGTCAGAGTTCTACTGGACAACCCACAAGAGCAAAGACAGGACTGGTGAGGGAAATGGTGATAACAAGGGCTTAATGAGGTGAAACAAAGTGTCTGTGAGTGTGGAGGCCTGATAGCAGGAGCAAGTGCACTAGGTCAATAGATGAGATAGCAGTGTGTGTACAGAGTATCCCGTGAAAGGATTGGATGTGAGATTATGGCCAGAGAGGAGACGGGGGTGAAGATGCAATCGGGAAAGTAAACTGATATTTGGACCGAGCAAAGGGTCAGTCTGGTTTCGGTTAGATGAGCTTGACAAGAACCTTTTTTTTTTGTTTGTTTGTTTGTTTGTTTGGATTTTTTTCTTTCTAAATGCAGCATGAGCGGAGTGAACTGCACCAAGCAAAACACATCATCCCATCCCCGGAGTGAGTTTGACTGGTAAGATTGTGACTCTCTAATTAGGAGTGATGGCTGTGGCCTGCAGACAGGGACCATGACACTCTGGAGGACTGGCATGTCCAACACCGGCCCACTGGTCGGAAATGTTGTATAACGCAATCAATGCAACTTCACTTAACTGACGCAATTCACAATGCTGATATTGAGCATTACAGAGCCACATTAATTTGTCAAAATCCAACTCTATAGATTAGCTGTCAACATAATATGTATGTAGTGCCTGTGCAGCCTAATCAACAGCGATCTAGTGGAGATAAAGTATGTAATATACAGCAGGAGGGAAACCAGGAAGTGTATGTGGACTTCAGGCTACGCTATGTCTCCTGCTCGGGGACCTATTGATCTAATTGGTGGCTGGTGACACTGGCTAAGCTCTGGCTCCAAATGAATAAGGAGGCTGACAGAGTGAGCTCAGGAAAGGGACGGGCCGCCTCCTGCTCCAGGCAGCAGACTCGTAGGAGCAAATCAGAGCACAGGCAGGCAAGAAGCCAAGCAGCCATGATAAGCCCCAGGGTGTCTTTGAAAGAAAGGCCTTTCTCTCACAATAAGGCTGTAAATTTCCATTTGACTGTGTGAATATTACTTTTCTCCTACAATATGAGGGTGCTGGCAGCTGTGCACTCCACTGACGTCAGTCGTAAACAACATAATTAAATTTAATGCAGTGATGGGAGTTGTGTTCATGGTCCCTGTTGAAAGTATCACTGTGTTGGGCAGAGGGATTTTTAATATCTTGTCTGTTTTAGTGGCCGCTGTCTAATTTTTTGTCTTTCTTTGCCACATTTCCCTCTTCTCCATTCTACTCTTTCCTTCTCTTCCACTCTGTAGGAAACTGATAATCTGGGTGGATAGACCTCTGCCACTGTGGGCACTGCAGGTCAGATAGATCAGTGCACGACTCTGTAAACAAGGCCTCTATCTGTTTACACACAGTTCTTCATACATGAGTGTGCAAAATGGCAAAAATGTCTGCATTCCTCTTGATTGGTTTATATGCAATTAATTCATGCTACATCATTAAAGGGATTGTATGCATGATGTCAGATCTTTCCACTTGACATGTATTTACACACACACACACACACACACACACACACACACACACACACACACAATCAGACACCAGGCTATCTCTTGCTTCACTTAAACCTGTTTCCTCTGAAGCTCAATCATCAGCACGCCTACTGATCCCTCCCACACTCTCCTCTTCCATCTCTGCGACTCCTAATTTCTCTCTGCTCTGGTCTCTCTGACGATGTCGACTCCCCCCCACCCCCCTCCCTTTTTGCAGGTGCTTGTGGCTTTCATCAGCTTCTCAGAAACTATGTTGCTCGTGTATCTGAGCTACAAGGTGAGCTACTCATAGCCCCAGCAGCCGATCAGAAGCCTCTTGTGATGTGGCATGTTTGTGTGGGTGTGCATGCATGTGATGTATCTGAAGGGGGTGTGCATGTTTGTCCACTACTCTAGGTGTTCCTGCTACTAAACTGAACTTTTCGTTCCTCCCCTGATTCTTTTGCTCCTGCATTTTGGGGAGCACCTCTGTGGGCCTTGAGGCGTCCTCAGCAACATACTGTTATTGACACATCAGAAAGACTTTAGGGGAGGCCCCTTTGTTGCTGCAGTGGGGGACCGATCTATCAACGGGTTGCCCTGCCTTTGATGTACTTGACACTATAAGCCTATGAAGGGGTCTCTCTGCAGATTACTCTGGAGGCTAGAGGCCTTAGCATTTAGAGCTGACTGATTCCTGTGGACATACCCTGTGCCTGTCCACCTACACTAGTCAGATTCAGGTCAGCCATATGCAGGCAGCAGACACATAAAAACAGCCATGGCTGACATCTTAATTGAATGGCAAAGCTTAGTGGAGACTGAGAAATGCTGCTTCTTCTCTCAAAGGGCACAAGGGAGACATATAACCCTCATGCATCCCCCGATCTCTTCTACGGCGCAAAAGCTGATCAATTACTCTCCTACTTGTTTCTGCAACTGGGCCTGTTATGTGGTAATCCCCTAAGGTCGCCATGACAATAGAGTTTCCTGACCCCTGTGTGTGGTTTATGTTTCCAGGGCAACGTTTGGGAGCAAGTATTACGTGTCTCCTTCATTCTGGAGATGATCAGCGCCGTTCCCTTCATGATCACTGTGAGTGGAAGGATATGCGTTACTGAGCACTGACAGCACAGGGAGTCTCTCAGGCAGCTATTTTTTTTTGTTGTTGTTGTTTTTTTTGGCTGTCAAGCACCACATTCCCATCCCCCCTCCCTGGATGGAAGCGCACTTCACACATTTAATACTCACTGCAGTAATACAGAAAGGACATCACAACAGGCACATACTTGCACAATCCTGTTTGTTTCTTAGACATCCTGCAACAGTAGAAAGTATATTTCACAAATGTGATCAGAAAGAGAGCTGAGCTAAAGCTTTCTCTTCTTTGCAGGTGATTCTGCCCTCGTTCAGAAATCTCTTCATCCCCGTATTTCTCAACTGCTGGCTGGCCAAACATGCTTTGGAGAACATGATAGTGAGTGAAGCATCACCCCGTCTAATTTTTCCATCACTTCCATCTCAACATCTCTTTCATGTTATTTTGTTGGCATGCATATCCCCCTCTCTGCCATTTTAGCTCACCAGCTTTATGTTTAACACTCTGCTTAGGAGGTAAATCAGTTAGTATTCAAACCTGCAACTTGGATTTGGTGATAAAGCTTTTCACATTCCCTGCATCCATCTGTTCCATCACACCAAGCTAACCAAGCTTGCTCTCTGCTGTATATCTGCCAACACTTTGCTATGTTCATCTCCTTTTTAATGGATTTTCAATTCATGCATCTTTTCACCACCATTTAACAGCAACATTTTATTCTCATTTTACACTTAAACAAAGCAGCACTTGGGTTGTCGTGGTTTCCACACATTCACTCGTATCTCTCCGTCTGTCTGTTTGCAGAATGATCTCCACAGGGCAATCCAGCGGACGCACTCAGCCATGTTTAACCAGGTGGTGATACTCATCAGCACACTGGTCTGTCTCATGTTTACATGGTGGGTATCCTCACTTCTCCCATTGAACTGAGAAGGGGGGCAACAGGGACACATTAAATGGAGGATGGACAGAAAGGGAAGGGCATCACAGCCATGGACAGCATGAGGAAAGGAGAAGGAGGAGGATGAGATGGACGAGCAATAGTGTGATATATGCAGACAAAAACGAGACAGGAGAATAAAAAAAGCTGCTCCTGGAGCTAGAAGAGAGAAAGGCAGAGAGCAGAAAGGTATTTGGTAACTGTGAGAATGAGATAGTGCTCTGAAATGACAACTGGCAGTTGCTTCAGTGCAGTGGAGGATGTGTCAGCTCGTGGCATATCTGGCGTGAAAGCTTGAGGAGATTCCTCACACGGGATGACTTAAGCTTTCTGACCATTTCAGGATTTGACATTTACCTGTTCATTCATCTGTCCCTTAAAGATGACGATAATACGCACAGCTTGCACACATGCAAAGTCACACAAGTATGCACAAGCATGACAGGCAGCTCTCCATGTGTAACTGCCCCCACATGACACCTAGACTTTATCCAACATGTGGAGTCTATACCTCAGTGATTCTTAGATGGTCTTTTCTTGCTGTCTTCTCCTGCTTTGTCCATCCGTCCCACCTTCCTTCAGCATCTGCGGCATCCAACATCTTGAACGAGCGGGCAACAACTTGACCCTGTTCGACTCGCTCTACTTCTGTGTGGTCACCTTCTCCACCGTGGGTTTTGGAGACGTCACCCCTCAGATCTGGCCCTCACAGCTCCTGGTGGTCATCATGATCTTTGTGGCACTCATTGTACTGCCAATCCAGGTGAGAAACAATGGCAATAGCCTTCAAAATACGGACAAATGAGGAGGTGGTAAAAGAGAACAGTAGCAAAGTTTGAATGTAAGACCTGGATTAGATTAGATTGTGAATGCGTATATGGACAAGTTCCATACATGTGCAGTAAATTGTCATCTACACGTTTCACCCCAAAGGCAACACAGATCACATGAAAATGGGTGCAAGAATTATAACTACACATTCAGTTGTCTTTGTATTCTTTTAAAGATGAAGTGTAGAGGGGAGGGTGGCAGCCTCTCGTCAAACTCACAGTTGGTAGTGCAGCAACAAAGTTATAGTAAGATATTAAACAGTAAAAATATACTGTATATAATGACATAAATTGTACAGAAGAAGAAAGAAGCCCAGAGGGCTTATACAAGTTCTTCCCTTCTATTTCAACCAGTCATTAACAACACACTACATAAAGCAGAACAACATCAAAAAAAGATGTCCTCACCAGAGCCTTATGTGCAGAATACAATGACGAAATTTACACAGACCCTATAGCAGATGTGAAAAGCGTAACACAGGCTTAATGCAATACAACAAATGTGATATCACAATGTAACAGATAGCTTTAAAAATGAATTTTGAGACCAAAAATGTATTGGTTTGAAGCATTGAGAATCCCTGAAGGCCACTGGATATTTTATTTAGCAGCAAACAGCGCTCTGCCAGACTGTAATCCAGTTTACATAGAGCTAGCGAAATCTCCAACATGCACCAACATGCCTTTAAAGTGATCAGTAACATCTTGATGTTGTCTGTTTGGAACCCACAAAACCCAAGTTTTCTTTGGTAAGCTCATCGTTGAAAGGTTTTAGACCGATAATTCTTAAATTTCTCCCCATGCACAATAATGTGATGACTCATTGCATCCTACATAGATTTACGGCACTATTTTTATTCAGAAACCAGTGAGAGTGTCTTCCTTACTCGTTCAATTCCCCAAATCTCTCTCCTGTCATTTAGCTGCTCCGCAGGGGGAAGCTTGTGATGGAGAATTAAACAGTTTACACACATTTGTACATGGACTGCTTAAAAACACCTCGACAAAACATGTCAGTTTCACCATACCCTGATGGTCGTCCCTTGTGTGTGTGTCTCACAAAGGATGTGGAGGTGCTAACAGTAGGAATTTCCTCTGTGTGTGTGTGTGTGTGTGTGTGTGTGTGTTATACTTGCAGTTAGAGGAGTTAAAACTAACACAAATCTGGACACGACTCATGTGATTTGTTTTTCTGCCAGTCTTGTTTTGTCGTAAATTGGATGTAGTAGGTGTCGGTCTGCATCCTACATCCAAAACACCCTTCACAAAAAACAAAAGACATGAGAATGAGGATACTTTTGCTGAACTTTCACGAGCTGACTCATGAAACACATAGCTATCTGTGCATCACCAACATGGATGCCATGTCATCGTCCCCACTCCCTCTCTTCAGCTTTCATCCATAAATACCCCTCGACATTTAGAAACTGGCCCCCCTAATCCCCAACCCCAACCCCCAACCTTGTGTGTGTGTGTGTGTGTGTGTGTGTGTGTGTCTCTCTGACTCTGAGTCCTGCCACCAGGCTACACAGGGGAGCCACAGAGCACATCAGGATTCGGCTACTGTCTTTGTATTATTGCTGTCTCAATTGGTTTTCCTGTAACTGAACACAACACACGACAGCACTACAGGAAATGTGCCTCTTGAAGTCATTTTGTGCCATTTTGAGCCATCTGAGGATATTGATTTGAAAATAAGATGAAAAGCCAACCATCAAGGTAATTTCTTGTGTTTAATTCTATTTTTCCAGTTTGGAGACTTTACTTAGAGCAAATCTGGACACACTAAAATAGAGGTTCAGTTGTTACGTCACAAGTTTGCCACAGTTTGTGCTCTTGAGAACTGGCTGTACACAAATGACATCTGAATACTGCTACACTGTCATATGGATGAATATGATTCCAACTTTAATGAGCGGACATTATCTCTCAGAACTGAATGGATCTAAATGATGATGTCCCAGAGAAAACATCAACTAGGTGTCCTGGGTTCTGTACATTTAGAGGCATTATCAGTTGTTCGACAGGATCAGAGAGCCTCCATTAGAGCTGGCAGAGGGCTCAACTCATCAACTTGTAGCTTGTTTAGCAACCTGTTGTTTAAATGAGCAAAATGTGTGTGTTATGGCCAACAAGAGTCTTTGGTGTGTGAAAAGGATAGTTTGGATTATTGGGGTACTGCAATGATCCAACTTACATCAGATGAGATGAAGTTGCATCATTATGGTTCTTGCCAGACCAGAATAATAATAATAATTTTAAAAAAAACAGTACCTTTCAGTGTTAATGAGGAGAAAGGTGCATGCTGGGTATTCAGAGAGTGAACAATGAGAGCCTCTGCCACTAACTGAAGGTTTTAACTGAAGCCAGGGCTAATAATTTATGGTCTTTATCAGTATTTCACTGTCCTTATCCAGGAGTAAAGTCTAGACAGTAATACTGGGTTAAAACTATTTTATCTTGCAAATTTTCTCTTAAAAAAGCCACTTTCTAATTGAAATAATTAACTCTAGTGCATTATCTTGCAAAAGGACATTTTACTGTACAGCCTGTCACAGTAGAAAGAACAAAAATGCTAATTTATGCTAATATTTAAGCTAATGTTCTCACTGTGAATGATCTGAGTATTTTTCAGTGAAAATCTTTCAAATCAGACTCCTTCTTGGATCTCTTCATCTGTAAACACTTAAAACGCTTCCTGCCACACATTGATCCACCTGACCCTCCCCAGCATATTAAAAAAAATAATAATACTTTTATTTCCATAACCTACCTGCCCCTGTTAATCTCTCCTATCACGTTGCATTCAGCCACATCCTGAACCAAATCTCCACTTATCTTAAATCCATCAAAACACTCTCCCTAATCAAACGGAAGCACTGTACAATACAAGGCATTGTTTTCTTTTCATGTACCACCTGGCTCCTCCCTGTATTTCATCTGATTTAATCCAATTACCGTCTGTTGAATGTGATGGATCTAGTTCGAGCAGCTGGCCTTTCTGTGGATGGAGCGGCAGAAGTCCGGGGGGAACTACAGCCGCTACAGGGCGCAGACGGAGAAGCACGTGGTCCTATGCGTCAGCTGTCTCAAGATCGACCTCCTCATGGACTTCCTCAATGAGTTCTTCGCTCACCCCCGCCTCCAGGTCTTGTCCAAATGGGTACTAGGGTGTTGGAGGGGTGGGGGGTCTTTGTGTGCATTTCTTGTCTATAATCCTTCACAGGAGCACAAGCAGATGAGGTTAAATCAGGGGATTAATTCAGCAATAGTACAGATCAAACTGGTATCTTACTCATGTAGGGGCAGATGTGCGTGTTTGTTTGAGGGTGAGTCCGTGTGTGCGTGTTTCCTTGTTCAATAAAAGCGTGTGTGGGGGATCTTCTTAATTGGTTCACACCACTTCAGGGTGAATAGTTATAGAAATGTTAGAGGGATAATTTGATCCAGGTGACAGTTTATGTAAAGAAATTTAGAGCTTCAATTAGAATCTTCTCAGACATTTTAATATAATTAGTTTGCTCGCGTCTTCTGTGTGTTTGTGTGTGTGTAGGATTACTATGTGGTGATCCTGTGCCCAGCAGAGATGGATGTCCAGGTCAGGAGGGTCCTCCATGTCCCTCTGTGGGCTCAGAGAGTCATTTACCTGCAGGGGTCTGCCCTGAAAGACCAAGATCTGATGAGGGCCAAGTGAGTCCCTATGACCCAAAACAGCAATATTCAAGAATCTATGCTGAAGGTCATATTTAATATCCAATGCACCTACAACTTTGAAGTAACTGCTGCAATTACAGTTTGAGCCATATTACTTATTGTTTACCTCCTGGCCTCTGATAATACAGCACCTTAGACTCGCTTTGCCACAGGGAGAGAAAAGGAGCGAAAGCCTTTGTTTAATCTCTCTGTCTCCTTGCCTCCTACCATCTCATCCACAAATGGCGTAGGTTTGAAAGAAACATTGGTTCGTTTGTTGTTCTATTGTCCTGCTTTTTTCTCTTTTGTCCTCTCCCTCAATAACATGACAACACCCTCCTTTCTCTGTCTTCTCTTCTCATCACTTCCCTGATTCTCTCTCTCTCTTTCTTTATTTATCTGTCTCTCTTGCCCCCATGGCCACATGCTGTACTAACTACCCGCAGGATGGACGATGCTGAGGCCTGCTTTATCCTCAGTAACCGGTTTGAAGTGGACCGCATAGCTGCTGTACGTTCCTCACTGCTTTGCTGTTTCGCCCTGACTCCTCACACTGCAATACATCCATATTAAGTCTTCTTGCCTCAATATTTATATTTTCTGAAAAAATAAAAATATAATCCCGTAGTTGTATTTTTCTTGAGTTAACAGCTTTTTTCAGAGCACGGCTGTGTAAAAATTCATTAAATAGGATTTGATACAAGTGGATTTAGCTCTCTGTACTGGCTGACTGGCTTGTTGCTTTATTTTCTTTTACAATTCTCCACTAAAATATTAATTGCACAGTAAGAACAACTGAAACTGAGAGTCAAAGAAACACAGGCTCGACATTAAAAAGATACTATAAAGAGATACAGTGCAACACCTTTATGGGTGGGGTGCTGATACAATAGTGCCGTTTTGATTCAGATGATAGTGAAACTAATAATTATTTGTGATTTTCTAAGCAGAAAACTCTAAAGCAACTTTATGTGATAATAAATGGAAATTACTTCACGTAACATCAAATCACCTGTGTGGCAAGTGTGTTACAGTAGGGAACCAGAACTGCTCATCTATTTTAGCAGCTGATTCTTTGGTCTTGATTTTAATGTTTCAACAAATGGCTGCATCCCAGTGGTATTTAGTTTAGACGCTCATCGTCCCGAGAGGATGAATCTTTCTCACTTTGGCACAGACATCTATGTCTTCCTCAGGATGAATTTGTTGATCACTCATTCAACAGGTCAAAACTTTAATATTTTGGTTTATGACCAAATCGATCGTTTACAAACCTCTTTTATTGGCCATCAACTATACTTTGTGTTTCATTACTAACTACATTACTGCTTTAGCAGATATTAGCATGCCAACACACTGAATGGAAATGGTGAATATATTGAACAGAGTTAAATATTTTCATGTCAGCCTCAACATACTGACATAAGCCTCTCAGAACCACCTGGATATTCTCTTTTAAGTGAATTTTCAGTGCCAGTTTTATTCAGTTCACTCTCCATGGCCACCTGTCTAGTGCAGCCTTGACTTCTTCTTCCAAGATGTCAGAATTGCATTACTCTGAACTGTTGTGAGGGCCATTCAATTGTTCAGGGTTTTAAGAGGTTTATAAGAGAGGAGCCACGATCTGATGCTGCTAATGATGGGTTTCTACCTCCATTTCTCTTCACCTTTCTTTTCTCTCCCTCCTTTGTTTTCCAATCTGTCTCACTCCACTCTGTCTCTAATTCTCTCAGGATCATCAGACCATCCTTCGAGCCTGGGCAGTGAAAGACTTTGCCCCAAACTGCCCTCTGTACGTGCAGATTCTCAAGCCAGAGAACAAGTTCCACGTCAAATTTGCAGGTAAGCAGCGAGCATGAAGTCAAATTCATTGCCAGGGACTGCGGGTGTCAGCTGAAAGTATTTGTGTGTTGTTTGCAACTGCTGTTGTTTGATCACATCAAGATGCAGAAAATAATGGGGTGATACCAACTAAAAATAAAATGTCTTCCCAGCTGGATTTGACAGGTGATTTAGCTCAGCTAGTGACTAGAATTGTGTCGTCACCACCACTCACGTTGGATAATAACAAACATTTTTATTTCGCAGCTGCAGGGTTGCATTGCGATCACATGGGAAACTGAACTGTCCCGTCTGCATTTTATTTCCATTGTGTGTCATCAGCTCTCGTGTCCCATTTTCTACCTGAGTTTGTAAAGACTTAAAAAGCGTGCCTGTGCGTCAGCAGGCCTCTGTGCCCTCCCACCCCTGAAGAAGTGCTGGACAGATTGGCTGCAGCTTGGCTGTAAGCCTTCTGACGGTTTCTGGGAGTTCTTACATTGCCTTTTGGAGAGCTTCCCTTCTTCTGCTGCTCAACAGAAGACGGCAGTCAATCATCTGCGAGTGAAAGAAGACAAAATAAAAACTCTCTCTCACCCTCTCCTCTCCTCTCCTCTCTCACACATCCCTCTGCCTACAGCCCTGGAGAATGTCAAACTCAATTCTAGCTTGCCGCCCTCATCCCAGCTGTCTCTATCAATGATTAACGTTTGACTTTGCTACCTTGGAGAAGAAAATCCCCTTCTTTTGATGAGTTCTGCTGCTGCGTTAACCTGGCAGTAAAGCTCTCCCCCAAAGGCATTCCTCTCATGCCCCCACAGGGCTGTTTAAACACCTTACTGCCACGCTGCCAGACTGAGGCCTTTCTCATTAGGGAAGGAGGAATTGTTAGGTAGAAAGATAAATTCATGTTCATCCATGATAACGCTGTCTGTATTATATGATTATCAGTTACCCCTGTGGTGCTAAAGCCCATGCTCCTGTGCGGGAGTCAGACAGCCGTAACATTAATGTGAATCACACAGTGTTGAGCAATCTGGATATTTTTCCTCATGAAATACTTGACTTACCTCTGCTGGATCACTACAGTTCCGCGTAGAAGTGCAGGAAAACTTAAAGTACCCCTTTAACCACCCAGAACACACGATTCTCAACAAAGCAAAGTTCATAATCAACTGGCTTCAATGTCGCTCTAACCCGGAGGTCGCCACGGGTAGACTCAAAGAGCAAATCATTATACAGTCAGTCACATGGGGCATTACTGTAAGTGCAGTTGCCATGTTTTGACACCACTTGGAATACACTCTCTAAGTGCAAGTGTGGGAGGCGTTAATGAGCAAGAGATACAAGATTTAATTTGATCCGCAGGAATAGCGTAATGGCAGCTCAGTGTTCATTAGAAAAAAAATCTGTCGGTATGATGCTGCAGCAGAGCAGGAAACCCTGAGGTGTTTGAGTAACTAAACAGAAGTGGGTACAGAGTGGAGATTGATTATCTCCCCAGTTTATGTTTTGAGCAACAATAGCCCGTCGCCCTCCTGAGCTCAGCTCATTGTGGCTGCATGGCGTTGATAGCGGCTCAGTAATAAAAACAATAAAGGTCTGCTGATTTAATTAGCTCAACCGGTGGACCTGTGTTCAGGTTGTAATTGCACTCTGCATTTGCACACAACTACACACACGTATTAACAAGAACAGGATTGGACATTTAATGCCAATATGTGATAGAAAATACCTCGCGGCTTGAAGAAGTGCATCCAAAAAACCCAGATCTTTCGTGCCTGGGCAACAAAAAGATTGTGTTTATGTGTGTGCGTGCAGACTGTGCTGAGGTCGGTAATTGGTTTCTTTCCTGGTCTGGGTCCAGGCACCTGAAGGATTGAGGGCAGGATGAAGGGCTGTGATGAAGGGTGAAGAAGACTGAAAGCAAAGAGAGGTGCAAGAAAGACAATACGAGTTAGATATTGGGTGTGTGACTACTGTGTCTGTGCTTTGGGAGTGTGTGTGTCGGTGTGTAAGAGACAGGCAGAGAGGACTTAATCCGTGTGTGTTTGTGTGTTTGTGTGTTTGTGTGTGTGTGTGTGTGTGTGTGTGTGTGTGTGTGTGTGTGTGTGTGTGTGTGTGTGAGAGAGACAATAATGAATGCTGTTGTTGCGCAGATACAACTTGAATGTTTTATCCTCTGCAAGCTTCAGATGACCAATGCTCTGTAAAAGCTTTGAAAGACATTCACAGCCTGAACAGCAAGGGGCTACTGTGTGTGTGTGTGTGTGTGTGTGTGTGTGTGTGTGTGTGTGTGTGTGTGTGTGTGTGTGTGTGTGTGTGTGTGTGTGTGTGTGTGTGGATTGTTTGTCTGTGAGCTGCATTATGATGTACTGTTCTCAGCTGAAAGAACATTGGTACTTCCTCTTCACCTGCTCAGCTTTGGCACACACAGACCTGACTAATTTATTAAGAACTGCATTTACATTCAGCTGATCTCATGTTACTCACACTGGCAGCTGATTGAGTTGGATAATTCATGTCGAGCTCTGGCGTTTGTCACCGATTATTTCCTAATACAGAGCACATATTGTTCTTTTAGGACCTAGCTCGAGATATAATTTGCCTTTGCACTCATCACTTAAGATAATGCAATCAAGAATTACAACAGCAGGGGAAATAGATGCTCCCTGGGCCTGATTTGCTGATTGGCTTACTGCAAACATTAATCGCTCTATTGGTTTTCTCTCTCTAAGACGAGGCTGCGTGGAAACAGGTGGACCAAGAGACTGTCATCTGTCATCAGTTTGGCTTGATCAGCTCACAGGCAGGGCTTTGTTCAGTGTTTGACAATGTGAGTGAAAGGTGGCTCAATAAAGCTGACACGGAATCACTGGCCTGTTGTTAGGTCCCATCACCTCCAAAAACTGTCAGGTGATGCCACAGCAGCCACATAAAACTGATTCCACAAGAGGAAATGGGGGATGTGCCAACACTGGGGAAGGAGGATGATGGGGGATTTTTGACATGGCTTTCAATTTAATTCAGTTGTGTTAGATAAACATCCTGACACTTAGACAATTTCCAGCATGTGTGTCAGTATTGTGATGTTCCACCTTGAGCAACCAGAACATCTTATAAAGAGCATGTCTCATGGTGTTTTGCTGACGGTGGTGGAGAACTGTCTAACACATCGTCACAAAATCTCCCATAGGTGTACAACCACCTGACTGACCCCTAATAGAAATCTCCTCAAGGACTACAAGGAACTCACTGAAATCTCTAAAGAACTTCTACAATCTTGACTTTATAATCAATACAACCTCCATAACCTCCTAAAGGACCACTGGAACCTGTTAAGGGACTTCCATAACCTCCTAAAGGACCACTAGAACCTCTTAAGGGACCTCCTTCACCTCCTAAAGGATCACTAGAACCTGTTAAGGGACCTCCATCACCTCCTAAAGGATCACTAGAACCTGTTAAGGGACCTCCTTCACCTCCTAAAGGATCACTAGAACCTGTTAAGGGACCTCCTTCAGCTCCTAAAGGACCACTAGAACCTCTTAAGGGACCTCCTTCACCTCCTAAAGGATCACTAGAACCTCTTAAGGGACCTCCATCACCTCCTAAAGGACCACTAGAACCTCCATAAGGAACTTCCATCACCTCCTAAAGGACCACTAGAACCTCCAAAAGGAGGCCCATAATCACTTAGCATGACAAGAACCTCCCAAAGGACCACTATAGCTTTCTAGACCTCAAGACCCTACTAAAATGGCTAAAACCACCTAAATCATCTGTTGAACCTCTTCAGTGACCTTCAGTGACTGAGATGGTGAACGTAAAACACAACATAAAGTGTGTCAATGAGTCTCGAGCCGGGCTTTTCCTTACATTTGTGACCTGTTTATATTTGTGTTCTTGTGTCAGCGTTGAGAGCCACAGAGCACAAAACACTGACAGCATTTCTTGGGAATATTTCTTCCAATGAAAGTAAAATATGTCCACGTTATGGATTATTCTGATCAACAAGGACATTGATTATGCGAAGACAAGTTGCTGTTGAGTTTTTCACATGTTGTTTTTGATTTGAGCAACTGACGAAATGTGTTGTTAATTAACTGATGGTCAATTAGCAAGTAAAAAGTGACTCAAACATCTCTGATGATTAGTGTGTTTGTTGTTTACAAAGCAAAGAAAAAAGTAGTCACTGCTGCCACCCTCTCACATGTGCTGCTCTTCACTGTTTTATATCATTGTTAACTGAATTTCTTTTGGTTTGTACTGAGAGATGAAAAAGGCTAATTCACCTTGGGCTCTGGGATTTTTTTTTTTTTTCACTATTGTTTAATGAATAAAAGAAAAAAGACAGTCATTACAGCTCAACCTTGAGCATCACAAAATAAATTGTTTACTCCCTGCATGGATAAATACCACTGAGAGTCACTGAGGAAATGTATCATTTTTTTCTTTGTGACCTTACATTGACGGTTTGAGTCACTTTGTTAGTGTCAGGCCTTGACCCATTGATATCAGTGACAACTGGATTAATGAAGCGACATATAAGGAAAACCGATCAGCTTCCCCTGTCACTCACCCACACACGCATACACGCACACACACAGACGTGCACTGACCAAGGCCAGACGAGTCTTTTCCAACAGTGTATGTGTGTAATTCACTGCAGTGTTGTTCAGAGTTAAAACTTTTATGGAGCATGATGTGACAGTTTGTGTTTTGCCGAGGCGTAAGTGACCCATACCGGCCCCTGTGACCTTCTTGTGTCCCGTGTCTGCAGATCACGTTGTGTGTGAAGAGGAGTTTAAATATGCCATGCTGGCTTTAAACTGTGTGTGCCCTGGAACCTCAACACTTATCACTCTATTGATCCACTCCTCCAGAGGACAGTGAGTTCTCTCCCTCTCTTTCTCCCTATCACACTTTCTTTTAGACTGTTCCCATTATACATAACAAATATACCGTCGATATAGTGAACAGAACCAAGTTCATCTTTTTCTCTGATTGTCATTCATACTTTTTTCAGAACGGCACCTCAAGAAGCCTTCAAGCAACGAGTCGGAGCCTTTCAAGCCCTCAATAGGTATGATGCATCTCATCTGTATTCCCGCCGAGGAGTTCTGTGCCACATTTGAGCTCAATGTTCAGCACAAATCCCCTGTCAGCTTCCATATCTTGCACACTGGGCTCCGTGATTCTGTGTGGAGATTTTTGAAAAAGAAAAAGCTGTTTGATATTTCCGAAATGCAGTCAGTAGATTCATTCACGCGGACCAAAATGGCGAACTTTTCCATTGTTTCAAAATGGCTGCAACTTGCTTGAACTACATTAGAAATACATGGAATATATATATGTATATATTTTTTTTTTTTTTAAATGGGGCTTATGACATCAGTAAACTGCAGGCGGCTGTGTTATGTTTGTGAAGCCTTAGATCAATGCAAGAGAGGCAAAAGATTGTGTGATGTGAGCGAGTCCTCATTTTATTTGCTGGTGCATTCACAGGTTTTGTTTTCACTTCACACAGACGTGACCATAAAAATAACCACCATAAATAGTGTTTCTCTCCTGAAAGGTGTGCTTCAGTAATGTTTGTACATAAGGGAGTACAGTAACACAGAAAAATAAACTGATTATATGTGAAATATACGGGTTTCTGTGCTTCTATATCTAGACCTGGTGCCATTTGGTTTATTGGCTGTGACAATGCTACATGACGAGGATTTGTCCTCCTCCTCCCCTGCCTTGCACTTAGATCCTGTAACTGCAAATTCGCTGTAACACTTGTTTATATAATGCAGTCTTTGTCACTGGCCACCCACACTCACACTGCCCCCACAACCTTGTTTCCTGTTGTCACCTCCTTTAGCCTCTGCGTCTAAAGCCATATCCCCCTGAGAGAACTGTTGTCCACTTAACTCTATGAATGTGTACATCTGTTCAGACTGGCTGGGTGTTCTTGCCTGCATCCGTGTGCTGATTGAAGTATTGATCAGTAGCTCTGACAGAGATGCAAGATGTTGCCTCTGTAACACTGAGTGGAAAAGCTTCTGATGCTAAGCAGGACACTCTGCGTTATGTGTTTAAAGGTCAACGGCCACAATAGCCAATCAATCCTCTTTTTCCTGTCTCAGGGAGGGCGGTGCATGTTCGGCAGACCAGTGGCACCGGACCTACCGCCGCTGCTCAGCCAATGAGGTGCATCACATCCGCCTGGAGGAAAGTAAATTCTTTGGGGAATACCAGGGCAAGAGTTTCACCTTTGCCTCATTCCATGCTCACAAAAAGTAAGTCATAAGGTGAAAAAAGCCCAGATATTGAGAACATGTACCAACCTGCATGGTTCAGAGCTGATCTTTTCTCTGTGGCCACAGGTATGGAGTGTGTTTAATTGGAGTGCGGAGACTGGATACCACCAACATCCTGCTGAACCCCGGTCCCTGCCACATTATGGGGGGCTCAGACATGTGCTTTTACATCAATATCTCTAAAGAGGAGAACTCAGCGTTTGTCAGAGGCCAGAGGGAGCCATCATGGGGTGGTGCAGGAGGAAATGCCAGGGGAGTACACCAAACCATCTACCATGGACTCACCCGTCTGCCAGTCCACAGTATCATCGCCAGCATGGGTCAGTCAGATGGGCACAGGCACAAATACTGCAAAGCATTTACACAGTGACCTTCTTTTTGCCATTTTCTGTGTTGGTTGAACTTGCAAACCTGTTTTTAAACTGTCTCACACAGCAGCTGCCAGAATTATGCAGCTTTCACATTTATACTCTATCTGGGTGACTAAAAATATCCATAGCTTTACAGAGGAATTAACATGTATCTGATTAGGAGTCACACTTGATAAGAGCAACTGCCAAATGAACTGAAATGTCAGATACTGTGGTTTTACAAACACACCACCTGCTGGACAACAATGAAACTGTCCAGCTCACTGCTTTTCAAAGCTCTCCCTCACTATCTGTGTAAATACAGTTTGAGCTTTTCTCTTCCTTGGTAATCACTGCAGTTTTGTGTGTATGCTTCAGGTACAGTGGCCATCGACCTGCAGGACTCCAGTGACAGCAGCCCAGAAGGCCAGGACCAGGGGAGCACGGGGCTGGGCAGCGGAAGAGGAAGCAGGAGCAGCTCCAGGACAGAGATGGGTGGCGCTAACACCTTGGCCCTACCTGCAATGGGAGACTCAGTTGAGGAGAGACGGCACAGCATCGCCCCCGTCCTTGAGCTGGTAGATGGAGTTAACAACCCCACCTTTGACCTGCTGGGAGACCAATCAGAGGACGAGGGAGGAGAGGAGGGCAAGGAGGACAGCGACAGGGATGAGAGCGCCCACTGGTGGGGTCGACAGTGCGAGTAAGTGGTGAGGATGCTGTTTGAATGTTGATGTGAACTTGTTCAGAGGTAACTGTGGGCTTGTGCCACAGGTGGGTGAAGGGGTATCCGCTGAACTCGCCATACATCGGCAGCTCTCCTGCGCTTTGCCACCTCCTACAAGAAAAGATGCCTTTCTGCTGCCTGCGTATGGACAAGGTATGGGATTTAAATGACATGTTGTCATTTCACAAATTCACCTTGCCCTCATATTCTACTCTCTATCTTTCCTAGGCTTGCCACCACATCCCTTTTGAGGACGCCCGCTCCTATGGCTTCAAAAACAAATTGATCATTGTGTCTGCGGAGAGTGCAGGGAACGGTCTTTACAACTTCATTGTGCCTCTACGGGCCTATTACCGACCTAGAAAGGAGCTCAACCCCATTGTGCTGCTGCTGGAAAGCGTGTAAGGACACCTCTACATTATTTGATGTGATGTGGTGGCCATGATTGCAAATCCAGCTTCAGCCTGAAGTGGATTACATGTTGCGCAAAATTCTTGCTGTGTGCAAAACAGCAGCAAATAGAAATCCAGGATGTACAGGATGGTAAAGTGGGTTACTCCTTAAAAAGCCACTAGAGGAGAAAAACTGAGATATTTAAGGTCACAGCGAACATGGTTTGTGAAATGAAGAATGCTTTCAGGACAACCTGCTCCACAACCCTGTGTGTTTCTTTTTCTTTCTTTCTTTTTTTTGTAGTCGGTACACAAGTGCAGTCAGCCAAATGAGAATGGAATCCAATAAAAAGGCAATAAAATGCTGAGTCACTCCAGTATAGTGCTGTTATTTTCAGCTTTCTCTGAAGGCAGTTTGGCTGTGTTGTATTACTCAGGCTGAGTGAGGTCGGGAGGGTGAGGCGAGGTGGCCTCTCTATGTGTTAGCTCTTCATTATGGCATGTATGCATCTCTGCTGGTGGGCATCTCAAGTCCATTTGTGTTTTGATTGGTTCAGACCTGAAGCAGACTTCCTGGAGGCAATCTGTTGGTTTCCCATGGTTTTCTACACAGTGGGCTCCATCGACAAGTAAGACAAACCACAGCTATGGGCTGTTTTCATTATTTATGTTCCTCTCTTTCATCTGTACCGTTTCTTTAATCTTTATTCATAAATGTGCTCCTTCACCCCTTCGACCCCTCATCTTTCTCCAGTCTGGACAGTTTGCTTCGATGTGGGGTGACTTTCGCCGACACCATGGTGGTGGTTGACAAGGAGAGCTCCATGATTGCAGAGGAGGACTACATGGCTGATGCAAAGACCATCGTCAATGTCCAGACCCTTTTCAGGTCTGCTTTGCCCAAAACTTGCTCTGAAATCTCACACACTGGCTTAGATTGAGTGTTTTTGTCTTGTTAACCCATTATCTCTGTGCTTCTTTCTTCTTCTCAGATTATTCCCAGCCCTTAGCATCATCACAGAGCTCACGCACCCAGCCAACATGCGCTTCATGCAGTTTAAAGTCAAAGACCATTACTCTCTGGCTCTGTCCAAACTGGAAAAGGTAAAAGCTTCACAGCCTCAAACCTCCACTTTATTTCTCTTTCATTTCCTACCAATGAGGAGAAACTCAACAGAGTGTGTTGCATTATGAAAGCCATTCTTTATTCAAAGTGGATTTAGAAATGCATCCATTGAAAGGCTGCTCATGCTGCTTCATTTTAATCTGATAAACTCCACAGATCTTTTGTTATCGCCACAGTAAAGTTTCCAAAGAACATCATAGCTGTGTGGTTTTTGTCCTTTACACAGCTACTTGTCTTTTTAAATAAATCTTGTTCACTTCATGGCAGCTAATGAATTCCCCCCTTGGGCAACAATAACATTTCAGTAAATCAACAAATCAGTAAATTAGTCACTGCTTGACATCACATCTTAAAACAAATATTGATCTGGCATTTGCTTTCATCATAACTGAAATTTCGAGCACTGTTGGCTCACAGGAGGAAGGACCTTTGCTGGATTTCTAGCCTTCAGCTACCTGTTTGCATGATCATGTGTGTTTTCTTGCAGATTTCTGGTTTAATATTAAATATTACAAAAACATGCAGGTGAGATCTAGTGGTGGCTCTGACCTGGCTGTGACAATACAATTCTTGAATACGAGAGAATACAAGAATTGATAAACTGATAAATAAATATGCTTCTATTTTGCAAAGCAACTATTTCAAAATCTCTACTATTTCTGTTACACCATTTTATTTGTTCAAGGGCTAGTGTAATCCGTGTGTGTGTGTGTGTGTGTGTGTGTGTGTGTGTGCGTGCGTGCGTGCGTGCGTGCGTGCGTGCGTGCGTGTGTGATTGCTCTGCAGAAGGAAAGGGAGAAGGGGTCCAACCTGGTGTTTATGTTCCGCCTGCCCTTTGCTGCAGGGAAGGTTTTCAGTGTCAGCATGCTGGATACTCTACTCTACCAGGTATCTCAAAGACTCCTCTCACTGAATAACAAAAAAAAAAGAAATTCTACACCTCAGTGTTGCAAAACGCCAATTGTGATCTATTTTTGCCAACTTGTTTGCTGTGTTGTCCCTCCAGTCATTTGTGAAGGACTACATGATCTCCATCACCAGGCTGCTGCTGGGTTTAGACTCCATGCCGGGCTCAGGTTTCCTCTGTGCAGTAAGTAGCTGAACACAAATCCCGTTTGGACAGCGAAGTGCCTCTGAGGCTGATGATTGTGTTGTTTGGTTTCTAGATGAAAATCACAGAGGATGACTTGTGGATCCGCACCTACGGCAGGCTCTACCAGAAACTATGCTCCTCCACCGGAGACATACCCATTGGCATCTACCGGACAGAGGCCCACAAGCTTCCGGTCTCTGAGGTCAGCTCAGTTTTGAGATTTGTGGCCAAAAAGCCAAAGACCCCCTAGAGGCTATAATGTTCATTACACCTACAAAAAGAAGGAGTAAGAGGAACAAAAAACACTGATGATTTCTGTTAAACATGACCAGCATCAGGGCAAAAACATACAGAGAGGAAAAGAAAATTCCCCATAATTAATACTTAATATACAGTACATAATTAATACTATGAGATACTATACACCCAACTTAAAATCCTAATCTAAAGGTTTTGGCAGGTGTAAAAACTTTCATTATCTTGCTTCCACTTATTAAAATGTCCATTTATTTCATTGACTACAATAAAGCTTCTGTAAATCCCCCCAAAGGTTTATTTAAATATATAATTTCTCCATATGCTAATTGAATTTGTTTTGCCAGTAAATGGATACAGGGCTATGAAGACACGGTCAACAGAGTTTGACAACAGAGGAGCCTTACAGGCTGCAATAGGAAAAAACTAATGCAGGGTCATTTATTAAACATGGTGCAGTGGCGATTGACAGTTTTCCAATAGTGGAATCTATATTCATTTCTTAAAGAAAAACTGGTGGTGCGATCACATTGTCACATAAAGGATACTTAAGCATGTTGGACTATTCAATATATGCAGCAGAGTGTAGCTTGTTCATCATTCATTTCTGCCATGATAAGAAAGTATTAATTCCTCTTCATTGTGAAAAATCGGAGACAGTGCTGGTGAAGAACTGATTTAATAAAATCTGTGTGATAACAGGTTGATTAGACTGCGTGAGGAAATGAAAGGTTTGTGTATGTGATAATGTGGTTATGTGTGTTGCCCAGTCCCAAGTATCCATCACAGTGGAGGACTACGAGGACACCAGAGAGCCCAGAGAGCCTCTTCTGTCCCGGACCAGCACGCACCGTAACTCCACCTCCTCGGAGCCCATCTCCACCTCCTCCCACTCCTCAGACCACCCGCTGCTCAGGAGGAAGAGCATGCAGTGGGCACGACGGCTGAGCAGGAAGGGTGGACGGGGCTCCAGTGGAGCCAAGGGGGGCCCGGGGAGTGCAGCAGAGAGGATCAGCCAGCAGAGACTGACCCTGTTCAGGCGCTCGGAAAGGCAGGAACTCAACGCCCTGGTGCGAACGAGGATGAAACATTTGGGCCTTTCTCCAACTGGATTCAGTGAGTCTGTGGGACTTGAAAATTAGGCCAGCAGTTCCCAGCCTTTTCTTGGTTTGGGACCCCTTACAAAAAAGCAGTATCTGGTTGAGGACCCTTGTTTCATTTCTGACATCAATGAGGTTCAATTATTCAATATTTAAGCAAAAATTGGGGATTAATCCAGTGTGCAGAAAAACTTTACACTTTAATCATCTCATAGCCCCTCAGATTTATCTTGTGACCTACTGGAGGAGACCAGACCCCTAGATTAGGAACCACTGTATACAAAGCAGTTAAGACTTCGTTCAGTACCAACTATCTAATAATGTTAGATATAATAACAAATGACTCATAGGACATGTTTTTCTACATTATTGTATTGGTACTGATGTGCCTCTTCCCTCTTCCTTTGTCTGTTACTCTCTATGTTCTAAGCCTGTGTTCATTTTTATCTAAATTTGTCTTGTCTTGTAAGGTAGCCTCCATTCAGTGTGTATGTATGTGAGAGCGGATGTAGCACAGCCTGCTGTATATCCTGTGCCTATTTTATTTCCTGCCCCACTCAGCTCTTTTCTTCCTGTGTCAGATGGGATGACAGACCAAGGGAACAGACTGTCATACATCCTCATCAACCCCTCTCCAGACACCAGACTGGAGCTTCACGACGTTGTGTGAGTACGCAAAGATACGTTCAATCGATTGCATTGTAAAAATGAACACAACGTGGAAACTACAAAATCTTACCTGGTGCCGTGTGCCCCGTATGCAGGTACCTGATCAGACCAGATCCCCTCTCTCTGGTGCCCAATCAGGGGAGCAACAGGAAGTGCAACGCAGGGCTCTCAGAAAGCCACAGGTTCGATACGCAGGACAGCACCCATCTGTGAGAGACAAAAAGAAAAAATTCAAAAAAGATGTACTGTCAAACCACTGGCAGAGAGAGGAGACTAAACAACACACTGTTGAGGGAGAAGCAGAAATCAAGAACTAGTTAGAGGGCGTGGGCTGCAGCCAGGTGCATGTCCCACAGATTTTCTCCACATTCAGTCTAGTTGAACTGAGAGGTGCCGGACATGCATGGACCTTTTCTATAACGATGGGAATGTTTTATTTATGCACCTTCCTATTTTCAAAGCAGAGAGCTGTGGACACAGAAGTGCATTTAATGAAAAAAAACTGTGTATTTATATCTGTTTATGTGCATGTTATGTACTGCATCATGTATGTGCAGTGTGTATGTATGCGTGTGCTGTATGTATCTGCAGGTGCGTGAATGAATGTGTACGTGTGCTTATGGATCAAGAGCAAGACACTGCCAATTTTATGTGGACAGCCAAAGGAATATGCTGCCAAATGAAAGTCAAGGGTTGTATTTTTGTGTCCTCTGTGTCGTAGGTGTGTTTCGTCACACTTGATGTTGTTTGACGTATCTGAAAGTGACGCTACAGTACAGACAGGTTTTCTTTTCTTTTATATTTTCCTCTTTTTTTCTTTTTTTTTTTTGGTCTTCATAAAGCCTTTTTGAAACTTTTTACCTGTTGCTTACACCCTCAAATGCACACAGTCATTTTAACGCTCACCAGCAGCGGAGGAACCCAAAGAGCACCAGTCTCAACAATGGACATAATCAGACAGCGAGCAAACATGGTCAGTGCAGGGCATTTTTCCTAAGGTCCAGCTCTCTCTGCTTCTGCCATCCAGCTGCCAGCTTGCTTTTGCTGACATGCATATTATTAGAGATGCAGGGGATCGACAAAATAAAACATACTGCTATCCACTACAACAGCTCTGCAATAAATACAGTGCAACCTTTGTAAAGCTCATAATGTTTTTGAGTGTCAGAGAGGTGTTTACCCAGCTGTCAAGACTGAAGCCGGGTTATAGGCTTTACAAGTAGACATTTATTGCACACTGCTATAAATATCCACTTTAACGAGTAATTAGAATAGAAGTACATAGTTTGGGTTTCAATCAATCAATCAATCAAATGAGTAAAAAATGTGCCAGTAGAGTGAGCTTGCTCTGCTTGTTTATCTAATGTCATAGATTTTCACTTGTTTAAATGAAAGGGATTTACAGTATTATTGATATGACAGCAAATCACTTGTCAGGGTGGACGTTTATGCCATTTGTTTACCACAGATTTGCAAACCTCTGGAAGTCTTTTGTCAGAACGTGCCGTTTCACACAGAAACAGTGCAGCCATGCGGTGGGAGCGCTTAGCGGCCAAACTCCCGCCAAACACCACTGCTGTAGCTTCAGTGCCATTAAAACAGATGAAAATATGTACATATTAAAGTCAGTCATTATGGCTTGTCATTGCTTTATTGCTGTTTTGGTGTCAATTTGTGCCTCAATCATCATTCATTCATAGCTTTGCGTACAGATCATCACATGTAAAATCATTTGACATCCAAGGAGTCACATTATTTTATTTTCTAAGTGAATTTGATGATTGTCTGACAACACTGTCTTTTGTTCCTCATTCCTGAGCTATTTTTGCACCGATACAGCAACACTGTGCGTGACTCATGCTAAATGGCTCTAATTCATTTACTGTAATGTTCCCTACCTCACCAAAGATCACACGTTACATACATGTGACTTAAATAAGACTTGACTCATCATGTGTGTGCTGTTAGTTGAGATTGTGTGAACAAGAGGGGGTGTGTTTTTAACCAGAGGTCAGCTCACTGGATGTTTCCTTTGCTGTTTGTGCTGCTTTACACTATTTTGCTCAGAGCTTTGAAAAACTGAACACAAATCACGCCCCTTCCCTTCATCTTAGCATAATTGAACATTACCCACCATCATTATATTTACTTATTTCATTTACTGTCATGAGGATGCTTCATCCTGCTGAAGGTTCATGTCACCTCCTTTTATGGAAAGGCTTCATTTCTGCTCTCCACATGCCTTGACTTGAATTTTTTAAATCAGAACAAAAGGTAGAATAAACACAATATGAGATATGAGAACATGGGTGTGGCCAGGATAAAGACTAAACACCAAGCAGAGGTTGGATGCAATGGCTCAGATGGAGAACTGAGGCACAGGAAATGGTGGTTCGACCGGTCAGCATGCTCATCACCAGAGCCACGAGAGGCCTAAGGATCTTTCAGTAAATGGCCCGCTCATCCAGTGAGAAAGCTGCCTGTTGCAGGGACCCAGATGGTTCCAGGGATGAGGTGAGTCTTAATGTCCTCTGTCCCTCAATATGCTAAGAAATAAATGCAGGGATTGGTGTGATTTATAAGATGCAAAATCCTGCATAGATAAAAGTGAGGAAGAATGTGGGATTTATCTTTGCCTCTTCTGGGTGATGAAACTCTTTTCTCTATGTTTACAGACATTGCAAACACCAACAATCCATCTGAGTACAAGCTCCGGTCCTAAACCCTCTGCCCTGCTCCCACGTCCAGGCACAGCCCCGGCCTCGACTCTAAGTAGCCCTGTGATCTGATATTTAACTGTCTGTCATTGACCGCCGCTGATGCTCCATATTCTTTCCCTCTCTGTCAGACGCCGTTGACCTTTGTAGCATAAAACACTTTGCCCAGCAAGTGGGCTTTCCACTGAGGACCGGGGGGTACCAGCCTGTAGATCAGCAACACAAGGGGTTCCTGGCCAGAGGCACCCTGCAGGACACCAGGCATGCACAGTACCTTCAACACCAATGTCATGGTCTAAAGTGAGGAAAGAGGAGGACCAAGTGTTGCAACAAACACACAACAGATTTTTTTTTTCCCCAAAATATAAGAGGAAGTTCTGGTGGTTCCTCCCTCTATTGAGTGAAAGTTTTTTTTGTTTCCTCCAGTTGCTTTCCTCTCATCATCATTGGGAGTTCCTGCCTGACCTTCATGCATCAGCAAGGGCCAGTGAGATGTCAGAGCAGTCAGCCGTCATCGGCATCTCCTCACCTCTGGGCTCAGTAGAACTCACTTAAACACCTAAATCACCTTTCCCGCCATCTCCTATCGCATGAGGAAGGCCAGCGATAGCCTGCTATCACCGTGACCTGCTACTCAAGGGCTTCACCTTACTGTTGCTCATCACCTCTCAGCTACTGTGTCACTGTTCTTTTCTCTGTCCCCTCCTTTTCCTCTCACTCCTATGCTCGCAGGAACGCTTCGACGCTTTGTGCTTCAGAGGGGCTGAAGAAGGACAAGATCCTGTTTTCTGTGCTGCACTCTGGCCACGTACGCACTGACATGGGTAGGCAGGAGGTGAGTCAGCAAGTTTCCACTGACCTCACTTGGCTCATCTCTGAAACATACGCAGCGAAACAATGTGGAGGGACCAGAGTTGACGCTGAGTGTTTACTTTATTAACTGAGAAGCACAATATTGACATCATGTTGTTTGATTTCATATTTCACACAATGGCTGAATGTTTATGCAGTGACTGTGTGATCTCTGAAAATAGCTAAGAAACAGCTGCATTGTACAGTATCTGCCAGAATAATGTTTCATTTGAAAGTTTCACAGATTCAAACCCAGACCACCGTGTTCACAGGACTAGCCTGGGCTACGTGGACACTATCTTCGTGACTTTTCTTCTTCTGCTTTGTGTAATAACTCTCATGTTTGCTTATGCAGCTGCATTAGAAGTGTAAAATGGACATGTGATACAATGCCGGATTGTTTTACTGCAGCATTTAGCTTAACTTTGCACTCACACTTCTCCCGACCCTGAACTGCCTCCTCTTTTCATGTGCTTTTTTATTGAGACGTCATTTCAAATCTTTCTGCAGACTTATATTTCACCGTCTCGCAAATGAACCTGGATGTTTGGAGCTTTCCTAAATGTCTACGAACGCCAACAGAGTGAGATACAAAGAAAACTTAAACTCTCATGTGCTGCAGTGTTACAAATAAGATATGGATCATATATGAAATTCGCCAAGGTCACTTTTTCCAGTTTACACTGTCAGGAAATAATCAGATTTGACTAACCTTATATTGTTTATTTTAAACTGCTGTTAAAAAACAGGCAGTCAGTTTCTTAAGAGTGAGATGAATTCAAGTACTGTGCAAGTCTTCATAATAACTGGGACCACCAGGGGGAGATTATTGCTCAGATGGGACATTGAGCTTCATGGCCTCCCTGACTGAGAAAAAGAATGGAGCCCTTGTAGAGTTTAAGGGCAGGTCCAGCCACTGGTTGCTTGAAACTGCTGCTTTGTGCTTCATTTACTGCAGACAATCACTGAGTGAACCCCAGCAAAATGAGGTAATTATTGTTCTAATCACTCTGCTTGTATCATGCTCATTTTACACACAAACATGGACTGATATCATCTGCCTAATTGATTTGATGTGCATTTGGTTATGTTCTCTGTGAGATGTTCTCAGATCACCACGTGGCACTATTCCACACAGCCACTTTCACGGGGCAGATCTTGAGGGGGTTGGGGTTATTCCTGTTGATGTTGGCTCCGGGGCAGAAGAAGGGGTACATCTTCTCGGTGAAGAAGTCGCTGAAGGTGTAGATGGGCGTCATGCTGATAGGGTTGGAGAAGATCACCTCCCCAGTGTCGTAGTCCAGCTGCACCCTGACCCGAGTCAGCTTCCCCTTCAGGTTAAGCGGAGTGCTAGGCCTCGTCATGGCCGAGTACTCACCCTCGTAGTGCGAGATCATCCAAAAGCCGCCCTCTGGACAGCCTGAGATGGGGCCTTTCCTGTCGATGGACTGCTTGACCACCCCAAGCATCCAGTCCACCTTGTTGCCCACCTCTACCTCCCAGGCGTGGCGGCCCGAAGTGAACCCCTCTGAGCCCAGCACGAACACAAAGTGGCCAAAACGTTCAGGATTGTCCGGGAGCTGCTGAAGGCATCCGCTGTTGGCCACACTGGTCAGGTCTGGGGACAAGGACAAGCAGGAGTAGGCGGTGTTGGGGTCCAGGGTGATGGGTGCTAAAAGGAAAAGACAAAAAACAGATGCTGATTTTGTCAAAAGAGGGGAAGAGGTACTCTCAAAATTCAAGCCACAATACTAAAGTGATTAAAAACGAGGCCAGCATGACCTTACACTGGGCTTCTTTGACATTTCACACACAGTCAATTGAATGCTTACTGTACTGAACCAGCTCCACCATCTTCTCCCACACATGGTACTTGAGGGAACTGACATGCTTGGCCACATTTACAAGAGCACCTGACACTTTCTCTATATCCTTCTGTGGGATCTGGGCTCTGAAAGGAAAATGACATGCAGGGATATTACTAGTAAGTTCACTCTACTATAAAAAGTAACTGCAGAAGGTAGAACATTTCTTACCTTTTCTTTGTGTTAGCATAATTCTGAAATCAAGAGAGACAGGATTAGAAATACTGTTTTGAAGGTCAGATGAAGTCAACAAGAGAGAAAAAAATAAACACTTCAAATCCTCTCACCTGAAGAAAGAGAGCATCACTGGACGCAATCTCATTCTCAATGGCAATGACAGCGTGAGAGAAGGTCAGGATGTCTCTGGTGATGCTCTCTGACTTCTTTTTCACCAGCTCCCTCTTCTCCTCATCCTCCTGCTGCAGAGCGGCCAGTCGCGCTGCCTCCTCCCTCTGCAGAAACTCACGGAGCTCTTCGAACTCCTCCTTGATCTCCTTCTCTGTGGCCTGAGTCTGGCTCTACCCCACATGCAGATAAGTAGCAACGTGAATATTCACTGAATGCACTGACGTTGAGGTGTAGTCGGATTTGCACAATTTGCTATTATAAGATGGTTTTTTTTGTTTTTTTTTTAAAGATCTCACAGCTTCACTTTATCTACATCTTGTTCTTTGTGACTGTCGTAATAAGAACTTTGATTAAATGCACTCCCAGGCCATGCTAACCTTATTTGTTCTGTATCAGACGATAAATTAAAAAAATCCGATTCCAATTCAAAGAAAAGCATTTCAACCCAAACTGTGAACCCAGAGGAAAACCGGGTGCTTTTCTAACACCATAGCCGACATGTTTACACACTAACAGTGGGTGGATCAACTTCAGGGATCATGCAGGTCCTCTAGTGTTTTCTGGATATTGTGTTTATTGATACCTTGATGTGGACAGTTGTGTCATCACACTCCTGCTTGGCCTCATACAGTTGACGCAGGTTTTTCTTTAAAGGAATCAGCTCTTTCTTCAGCTCTGCCTGAGGGGTGAGGGTAGAGAACGTGTCAAAATATCTCATCATCATCCTGTTAAAAACTTGTCATGACACTCAGCCTTGAAGAACTTTTTTTGATGTTCCTGACTTTGTACAGCTTCAAAGCAGTGGTGTGAAATTTTAAAGAGGATTGTAATGTTTTAACTGCTCAGTGCATCTCTATTAATGATTGTAAGCAGGTAGTCTGGTGAAAACCCTCACAAATTGCTGACAGAAAAGAGCATATTACCTTGAGGTCCTGGGCTCCCTCATCCAAGGGACAAACTCTGTGTCCCTGGTGCCTCTTGGAGGTGTGACACACGCAGCACAAGACTTCAAAGTCATCTAGACAGAAGAGCTTGAGAACCTCCCCATGTGTGGTGCACTTCACCTCCACCAGCCCTGCTTCCTCCCCTGTCCCGCCAGCCCCCGTCCCAGCTGTGGCCGTCTGACGCTCCTGCTCCTTCAGGAAGGTGTCGGCCACGTTCTTCAGGGCCAGGCTGACCGTGGGCTCTGTCAGGGAGCATTTCCTCCTGCAGACGGGACACTCACGCCTGGCCTTCTTCTTGTTCCAGAACTGCTGCAGACAGGCCCGGCAGAAGCTGTGGCTGCACTTCAGCACCACAGGCTCCTTGAAGATCTCACAGCAAACCGGACAGGACAGTTCCTCTTCCAGAATGGAGCCTGAGCGCGAGGAAACAGCCCGTGGCCGAAGGGCCAAAGCTACCTTGGGACTCTGGAGGAAAGAAAGTTTCCCAGGCTGAGAGGAAGCTCGTGGGCGCAGCGCCATGGCAGGTTCCTGTTGGCGGGAGACTGCTTTTTAGTTTGTTACAGTGAGTGCACTCTGCTAGAAAGGAGCCGTGCTCTTCTCTGACTGCAGTCAACAGAGTAATCTGAGGGCAATTTATGAGCAACCAGGGTTATAGATCAACTGGGACTTGAAGAACTGGTTTACTTCACTTGTAGTAAATACAGGACATGTCATCACCCCTCATTTGCCAGTCACACCAGGACTCTGTGAAGCAGGACGGACTCCAGCTGACTGAAAAGGGATGCTTTTCTTCTTCATAAAAGAAAAAGTATGTTGCTGAAAGTGCTCTGGCTGTGGTTTTTGGTCTTTTTGAGTGACAAGAACAGCAAATGCAGGTGGTAGAGCAGGTTATAGTGGAGGAACCGGGGATTATAGAAGGTAAACAGCTGCAATAAAAACACATTTACAATCTAAATACTACAAAACGTATTTTGTGTTGAACTGGGACAGAACTCTATTATTTTACCACCTCCATTGATTTATAAGCGAGACCTGCAAATGACCCCGCTGAGCTTAACCAGCACTATTAAGTTTACCAGGGTAGATCTTATTGCATTACCTCTAATGGCCTGCTGACACTCAGTGATTTCACTGTCTAGTTAAATGTCATACATATTTCAGGAGAACACACACACACCTTTGGGGATACGATAACACTGGAAAACACTCACACAGCACTGTGCTTAGTTCAGGAAAGACCAAACAGAAAGAAAATTCCCATGTCAATGTTATTATTGCATTATAATTGGACAATAACAGTGTAAATACAAAGCCATCAAAATAATGTTCTTCTCAGTGTTACAGTGTTCTAGCATCAGTTCCATTACATAACCCAATTTAGATATTCATTAACTGTAAAGAATGAAACAAAACTACAAAATAGCTTTATAGATTTGGATACACTGAAAAGGTTAACACCAAAGGTTTTTTTTAGGACGTGTTTACCTGGTGCGACACTGCCCGTTTTTCCTAAAGTCACTGCGACATGTGATGGAAGAAGTTTGGTATCATTCTGCTCCAGTGACAGTGTATTTCATTTTTCAGCACCAGAATCCATACTTCTAGCAAAATGTATAAAATGCATGAAATGAGAAAAAATAAAAAAGGCATTTTTTTTTCCTTAACAGATCCTTTTTTTTTTTCTTTACACAACTATGCCATTTCACAACTCTTTTCTTTAATACTGCTCAGTGTAATGTTTCCAAAACAATTAAGTACTTCCAAGACCATTGAATTCTTCATCTGTGAGACACAACTTTTAAAATAGACATCACATCACTTTATATAAAAACACTAACTATAAAAAAAAAATAAAACAACAGTCCCCAAACCTGGAAACCAGTCTGCTTCCCACTCCCACACATTGACCTTCAGTAAAAAGGTAAATTAACACTGATTCTCTTGTAACACTGTCAGATGTATGAACGTACGACTGGAATGTGCTGCTGTCTGCACAGATGACTTCACTACAGCACGGAGAGCGTCAACAGTGGGCAACACCTCTGCCCTTTTAGTCCGGAGCTACAGTTTACTATGACCTTTCTCTAACAGCAAAAAAAAAAAAAAACAATAATAAAACAAAAGAATAGAAAACCAGCAGATTTCATGATGAAGATAAAAAATATAACAGCACATGCTTGTAAAACAGATCCGTAACAGTAACGTCGAGCGGTTCAGGATGACACTGTCCTGTGTTTCATGCCTTGTACTGTGCAATAACTGTGCCAGTGAGGTGCAGTGCAATCTCTGTTCACTTCCATTGTTGGTTTACAGCGCAGTGCAACACAGTGCAATGTGGGGGGGAAAAAAAAAAAAAAAGAAATCACATTTTTGTTTTATCAAATATCTACTTTGTGTTAGCCATTGACTTTCATTTCTCCCATCTAAGAAACTTGTGCTGTGCTTGTTCCAATGCCAGCAACTACAACAATGACATGCAGGTTCATGTGATGCGGTCAAAAGGAATGCTCATCAGCGTGCTTGTAGTTTCTGGATAAAGCCGGAAGACAAATAAAAGCACTTGGGAAGTCATCACAGTCACCTTCTTCTCCCATTAACTGGCATTATCCTCTTTATCTAGGCAGAGTCTCCCAAAAGGGTACACCCTAAATTAAAAATAGAAGGAGTATACACTGGAATAAAAACAAACTCATGACGGTAGTGTTGTGTTTCCTAGTAGTGCTTAATGTTGAGGGCGTCACGCACACAGAAGTCGTTCTGCTCCATTAGTTTCTGTGGTTACACCCGGCCAACCTTAGCATCGCCGATGGCACCCCAGACGTCGAAAACAAATTCATCTGGGAAGGCGAAATCTCCCAGGGTTTCATCTAAAGCCTCTGCAAACTCATCAGGGTTCTTTTTGTCTTTTCCCAGCTCCACCATAGTAGCCGCTGAGGGGACAGAGAGAGCATGTAGTGAACAAACTTGGGATTGAATGCCTCCACTAACCACTCATGTTGCAGTTTTAATCCATCCAGACTCAACATACATAGAAGACTGCGAGGGAATTTAATAAAAAACTATCAAGTGGATTGTGCCACAATTAGGATGTGAATTCTTGTCATGATTAAATCTGTATTTTATGAGGTCACATTGACCACTTCAGACAAGCTGAAAACATAATGCCTCTGTCTACAGCTGTCGCCAGTGCAGAACCTTTAAAAAGTAAAATAATAACATAGCTTTTTTGTGACACTGATGTGATGGCTCATCATATCACAACTGTTATCTTCTATACCCCTCATTATGTTAAATATTTTTGTTCATTTCTCTTTGAGGGTTATAATCATAATCATATAATGGCTCTGCAGGATCCATGTCCTGTAGACTGGCCTGTTAAGAGCTAATTAAATGTTAATAGATATTTTGAGGTCAAGGTAGCCTTCACCTTTTACCACCAAACTCTAATCAGTTCATCCTTAAGTCCAAATGGATGTCTGTGTCAAATAAGAAATATCCTCCAGGCCAGATGAACCATGAACAACACTAACTAATTATGATACCAGTAGAGCCAACAGATACACACACACACACACACACACACACACACACACACACACACACACANCACACACACACACACACACACACACACACACACACACACACACACACACACACACACTCTTACCAAGCTCACTGTCTCTGATGCCCATGTAGCTCTCAAGCAGGTCATCCACCTTCTCAATGGCCTTTTCCTCAAATGCAGTAGGCTGGAGGGGAAAACATGCAACACAAAAACTCAACAAAATTATATTTTCTAAACTGTAAAAAACAAAAAAAAAACAAAACCTGTTTTTAGTCAACAGATGCTGTAAACATACTCACCAGCTCTTCCACAGTAGCAGGACCTTTAGATCGCAGCCGAAGGGTTCCTCTGCCAGTCCCCAGCTGAACCCCTGACGCTGACCTGGACCCTCCAGACCGCTGGCTGATCATATCTAGACAGAACAATCAAATATTATGTCAGCGCTTTGAAAAGTCCTGCACATCTGGCTTCCTTCTTCATTTTCCAGCTTTGACAGTGATGAACCTCATGCCCTGTCATACAATTCCTTCCTCTTTAGACAAACTCAATTTCGTAAATTTTATGGCCCTGTATGATCTCTTTCAGGCTGTTCCAAGTTTAAACTGAAGAAATGAAATAGACCCAAAAGAGCTTCTGTCTGTTGATTTTATGCAGTAAGATTTTTTTACTTAAAAAAATAAGGTTTTTAAGGACATTTAGTATGAATGAAACACTGCAAAGTCAACTTTAAATACAGCTTTCATAACCATAAGTATGACAATATTATTTGTCATTAGTAGATAGACTAGTAACTCAGAATGCATAGTGATTGTTTCAGGTGGTGTAGATCAGGCTCTGGAAAAAGGGTGAGCAGCATGTTATGCTTCAACACCACTACACTGTCTGAGAAATGTCACATTTAAACTGATTCTCCCTCCCACACGTACCAAAGGCTTTGAGAGGTTCCACCAGCTTGATGGTGAACTCTTTCCCTTTGGGCAGCTCCTTTAGCATCTTAGCCACCTCGTAGTGTCGGCAGCCAATCAGGCGATGGCCGTTTATAGACTCTATCATATCTCCCACGTTAATAACCTGGATCTGATGGATGACGCTCCCCTCACGGATTCTCTGAAATCATCAAAAATCAAATGGATCATTCATTCATTCCAGCTTGTTGTGGTCTCCTAAATAAATGAAATGTATTCTCATTTTATGTGCAGCTGTTATTTCTATATTTAGTCCAGGGTCATGTCTTTCCCTCTGGATACTTGAGTCACAAGAAATCAATTTTCTTGGACACCTTAATGCTCCTCACCTTGATGAAAGCGTAGCCAGCTCCATTATCAGTAATCGTCAGCCCTAGTGCATCCTCCCCTTTGAAGACGTCTATTTCCTTTTTCTGGCCTTTAATGTGGGCAAAAATAAAGTCCTCTAGTCCAATCTGACCTCCCAACAGTTTATCCATGTCCACCTTGTGAGTGTTTAGTGTGCAAAACATAACCTGTGGAGGGACACAACAAACAAATGAGATTTACCATGACACTTTCAGCCCTGATGAACAGAAGACAACCTTTTAATACTCACACCCACTACAATAAACAGTGGGGCTGCAACTGTGAAAACAATGCCAATCACAACTTCATAGCCAGAACCAGAGTTCAAGGTGACAGCTTCAAATGTCTTGCTTTTTCCTCCCAAAAGTCCAAATCCCAACAGTTTACTATGATATAATGTATGTCAAAGAGAAACACAAACCTTGTAGATAACCTGAGATTTTGCTGATTTTTTTTTTCATCTATTAAAACAGTTATCAACTATTCTTCTGTTGCCCTAGTCAACAGACTGACTCACCTCAGACGGTGGTATCCCAAAGGCCTCCCCAATCTTGGCATAGAGTTCCCGCACATTACTGAAGCCCTCGATACGGCCAGTGGGGCTGCCGTGAGCGAGCTGGGTGTGGAAGATGAGGCGAGGTCGCATGCTGCTGGGTGGAGGAGGCAGACCTTCAGAGGTGGCCCCTTCTCCGAGCCCAAGAACACCTCCATCTAGGCCATCCATACCCGGCACATTGAGACCTGCACGGATGGGCTCTGCTTCCTCATTCTCCACTAATGGGGACGCCTTCTTCCTTCTTCCCAAACCCAAAGGCATAGTAGTCCTACAGGGAGAGCAGAGGGAGTGGAGGGGAGGAGACTGCTCTGGGGAGTTATGCTACAATCCAGGCCAACATACACCTGTTCAGCCAAATCAGCTGCAGGTCTGTTGGATGTATACTTCACAGCAGTAGTATGGTCCTCTAGACCAGCTAAAGAGCTGTCTTAGCCAGGCACGGTAAAGATTTACACATCTACACATCAGGCCAGTTCACATAACTGAGTCTGTAAGGTCCAACAGCTGCAGTGGGAGGTCTTCAGCTGTAACACAGAAACAGACGCTGATCAATATTGGCCAAAGCAATTGTATGTCAGTTATACAAGCAGTGTTAACACCTTGTGCCAGGATATCTTCACAGAGCTGCTAAAATTACTAAATTGTATAATTAGCATTATAAGCATAGTTCTTCCTAAAGATTATACCTTGCTAATGTTAGCTGGTAGCGCCCAAGCACTTATCTTTCACTTCTAGCAACACAGACAAGTCTCGTGTAGCCAGCAACTTAGCATTTAGCAACTAAAAAACGTAAGCTAAATCGGCGTTTGTTGCCCCCCTGTAGTAAATGATAGTGTTACTAATCCTGTCGTGTGGAGGCAAATTAGCTCGATTAACGATGATCGGTGAATGTGGACGGGAGGGAGTACGGCAGGCCGGTCGTTCTTACCGGAGCAGGAGTTTTAGCCAACTGTCGTTAGCTACCTCTTCCTGCTAGCTTAGCCTGCTAACGGTGCTGCTGTGAGATGTTAAAAAATAACTTTACAGTGGCAGGAAAAGTCCAGTATGTTTTGTAGCTCCGCTCCGGACGGGTCGGCTCGTCCCAGGACAGTCTGTAGGGTAAATTAAGTGTGTCTGTATCGGTATGCAGGGGTAGATTTATCTCCCTGTCTGCCCAGCAGGGGTGGAACAATGACGCCTTCAGGGTTCCTCGTAAATCGCAGTTCTCTGTGGAACCGTTGTTGGGAAGTTGAGGAATAACTTTTCGTTATCTGGCTTGATTTAACCTAATATTGACGGATAACCCGGTTATTAACTAGTTCAGTTAATCCTTTCAGTTACCTGCCCGGCGACGAGTGCGTTCACGTGAATGCAATTGTGACGCAATTATAAGCAACATCGTCATAACCATGAATAAAGTATCCTTGTTAACGTGATATTACTTTAAACTTTAAGGTTTAATCTTTTTCGTAATTTAACGTTAAATTTCCCTGAACTGAAAATGCTTAGCTGTTAGCTGGGAATGCAATTATTCAGTGTATATAATAATAAATAAAAATCGACTGACGTAATATATATGTGTTTACTCGTTATTATTAATCACTTAATTGTAAACTCGTTTGTTTCCTTCGTTCTGTCCAGTTTTAATTTCCAGGTAAATAATTGGTTAATCGCTTGGCTGTTGACAGGCACCTGTCCCGGAGCAGTTACCATGGTGATTTACCCAGGTAAGAAGTCAACTTCCGCCATAGGACTGAAAACCCTAAAGTTAAATCTGAAGTTATCCAGCTAATCTCACATCTGCTTCTCATAAGCTTCATAGTAGGGGCCTCTGGTGACAATTCAAAATGAAATAGAATACGATGCAGTCAAGGTGGCGCAGTGGTAAAGTGGTTTGCACTGTTGGCCTCACAGCCAAAAGGTTCTGGGTTTGATTCCCAATTCGTGAGTAGAGGTTTTGAGTCTTTGACAGCTGCTGTGTACTTCATACTGAATAAACTTGTCTGATAGCCTGCAACATTATTATATGGGCAGATAAAATTGATGTTAGGATCAGATTTTTCCCACCATGGTGAGGCCTCTGCTGACTGAGATCACAACACTGTGTGCTTTAGAGACTCAGTGGTTATTTCACATAATAATTCACAGTCATATATTGGGAGGAACAAAAGGAATCAGTGCAGAGGAAAAAATATCTCCCCAATTAATCAGTGGATTGGTTTGGATTCATTTAGAAAAAAGTGAGACTGCAATCACCCAACCTATAGTCCAAATATATTTTTTAAATTATTCAAAGGAAAAAGAAAAAAAAATCACCTAACGCTAACAAAGTGTCTTAAATTAAAATCTAAATTCATAATGTGACTAGTAACTCAATCTGCCAAATATAGTGGATTAAAAAGGAAAATATGTCCCTATAAAATGCAGTGGGGTAGAGATGGCATGGGAATAAAATACCCAAGTACAATATAGTAGAACAGGAAAGTACCTCAGATTTGTACTTTATAGACCAATTATTTTTTGTGGTTTGTTTTGTGCGGTAAACAGTGACAAACCACTTAAAAAAATCTTAAAATTTCTCATTATGCTTTAAGAGCCTTGATAGTCGTGAGTGTGCACTGCCCTCTGGTGGACACAGGGTAGAACTACACCCGACTACTGTAAAAGTTTTATTTTGAAGAGTGTCGTAGTGTTAATACACTACACTTTGGGTAAAAACCTTAACCACAGCCATATACACACTCTTATTTTAAACACAACCACTAACGCAACCTTTTCATGTTCAAGTGGTCAATCTTTCATTTCCATTCTTTCTTAGATATGGCAAAGAAAATGCTCTTTTTATACAACTAATTATTTTGTATGAATATATAAAATAAGATATTTGTACATCAATATAGACAAAAATAACTGATAGTATCTATCTATAGTGTACAGCACAAATAAAGCAAGATATGAAAGAAGGGCTTTCAGGGAAAATACTTTAATTGTTAAAATGTCCTCAATAATTAAAACATATAGGCAATAATCAATGAGATATTTGCTGTTTTGTTTGCCAGTTTCTTTAATGTGGAAATGCAAATCACAGCATAGGAAAGATCTATTAAAAGTCACCCAATGATCAATTCATAAAAGCTTTGTTGTGAAAAATCATAACATCCTGAATCCCACCCTGAAGAATTTCAAAACTACATAAACAAGAGGTAAAACAAAAATAATGCTTACACCTTTTTCCCTTAAAAAGGAAAAAAATTTAAGAAAAAAAAAAATTATCCTTTTTTAAAACAAAAAAGTTAAACATTACAGAGATTACACATCTCTACATTCATGTTAAACCACATGTTTGTGTTAGAAACTTAAAACTCCAGCAGGAGCAGGATGAGACAAGTAAGGACTGTCATGAAGTTTGTCTTGTTTCTTCTGACAATCACATCAACACTAAAAATACTTAAAATGTGCAAATGGACCAACCACCTGACTTCCATCGCCACGAAAGTCAAAGCTGCACAGGGCTGAATGTGACAGAGTTCAATACTGAACAGTGAAACTAATTTTTTTCCAGACACTGTACATCTTGGAGCAAATGCTGCCAGGTATAAGCTATAAGAGAAGGCATGATATAAGACAGGATGATCAAATTAAAACATGTTCAGGCCTTGAAATCAGGGGGTCAAACTTATTTTCACATCTCTGTCTCTGACAGACTGATCCTGGTACCACATTAACGTGATAAAGAGAAAAACAAACACACACACAAAAAAAAAAAAAAAAACTCACTTGCTTTAGATGTAATAATCAATCAAAGAGACAAAATTACCACATATGAGGAGGAGGAACTGCAATACCACACGTACACTGTGCATCTTCGGAGGCTACAAGTCTAGGGATAAGATTTTGGTAATTTGTTGGTCACGCATGACAGAACACACACATGGTCTCAACATACTTTTGGACACACATACATATATTATAATTAAAGGGACTATTATTGGCACAAAAAGTCAATTATTTTACATAATAAAGTGATTTACTACAAGACATAGTAAAAGTAAACATTTTTCAAGAGTGTCATCTTAAACACCAGGGATGCACTGATCAAAGATTTCTGTTCTCTACTAAGAGAGTATCAAACTGATAGAAGTGCTCCCTCTTTCCTAAATTTAAAATCTGAATGATATACCACTGCCTGGAGCTGTATCATTCGTATGTCATCTTACATCACTGCAATTATTAATTATAATAATTATAATGGGACACCAGCCTTTTTAGGCTTGAGTAAAGGTTAGTTTTAGCCCTACACACTGAAAAACACTGACGTTTATTATGACGCTAACAGAGAAACTGTATCTGGCTAATGCTGATCCGCTTAAGAAGTTCAGTATTGGTGCCACTACTATTGACCAAATCAGTGCAACCCTATTTTAAAAACACTAATGTTTCCACCTCTTGGGACCCACACAGTATTTATCTAACAGCAACCAAAACCCTATCCTGTAGATTAATGTAGTTACGGCTACATTCAAGCAAGCGTGAGTGTACCTGAGGTATTGTTAATTAGCTGGCTCCGTGCTCCCTTCATGCACTGCCAAAAAACGGATGCTGTGAAATCAAATCCTCATTTACTGAACTAAATTTTCAAATGGTACAACTCAGTGAACTCTTGAAAAAAAAAACAAAACCTTGGTTTCACCTCCTTGCAGTCAAACCATAACTCATCACTTGATACATGGCATGATTATTTATATACACAAACCATACACTTCCTACGGTTTACTTTTATGACTTGAATCTGATGTTGCAGCAGGCTCTTATATAACACTGTTACTCAACCTCAGCTTAATGCACACAAAGAGAAAAGTCAGCTGTTCTGTCAGTTTCCAAGGCTTAAGACACTTGTTAAACTGACTAGATACTGGGTTAAGAATATGAATTTGGTGTTAAGCCAGAAACCAGAAAGCCACAACCACATCTGCCCTGTGCCTCAATTGTCCAGGCTGAAAGCTGATGATGCACAGGAGAGTCATTGGAAATGTTGACTTGCTATATTTTTGTTATATTTTTGTCATTGTTTGAAGTCACGGTGGAAGGATTTGCTTAAGTGCATCACGTGTACTTTGGCCTAGTTTGTCTGGAAATTTAACAGTGAAGTCCAAGATCATGTCGCCTCTCTTCTCAGGGCACTTGGATAGTGGCAGCCCCTCTCCAACAATGCGCTTTTTCATTCCAGGTTTGACAACGTCTCTGGAGGTCACAGTGATGGTCCGGCCGTCCAGTGTCGGGGCATTGACAGTGCATCCACACAACGCCTGGAGAGAGATAGAGAATGTGAAATTAGATAATTAGACCCAAAAAACCACCAATGTTTGGTGTCTTTAGTAAAAATGTTACTGGAGCAGTTAATTAATAATTCTTTTTTAATTGCTAAGTGCTCATATCCTCATTCACATACTTCTCTGAGTGATATTTTTGCAGGGTAAATTATATCTGAGCCCTCTCTTCTGAACACAGGGTGGGGTTTATCTTTGACCACAAACACCACATCTGCAGGAATGTTGGTGGGAGTTTCATCTCCCTCCCTAGGAAAGGTGATTTTTGTCCCCTCCTTCCAGCCACGTTTGATGTCGACTGTTAAAATCTTGTCCTCATTACGCATGGTGCAGCCATCCGGGTTAAGTCTCTTGCGGGAAATCTTCATTTTTTTGGTGCAGCCTGAGAAAACCTCTTCGAGGCTCACCTTCAGCTCGTGCACCACAGGTGGATCTTTCTTCCTTTGATGTGCTCTGTGGTGGATTCCTGTGTGAGATTTAAAGGACCTGTGAAACCCACCCATGCCACCCATTCCTCCCATGTCAAATGCTGAGAAGGGGTCCTGGATGTCCATATCATCCTCCCCATTCTGTGAGAAGAAATGATCGAACGGGCTGCCGCCTCCAAAGAACTCAGCAAACATTGCATGAGGGTCTCCATGGAAGGTGTAGTTGTAGCTCGGACCACTGTGTCCTCCACCTCCTCCACCACCAGCCGAACCTTTCAATCCTAAGGGGGAATAGACATGGAGAAAGATCAAAGCTCCGTGAGTTTATGTTTTAACTTGGCAATGACTATTGAGTATGTTTGCCAAGTAAAAATGGCCATTTAACCCTCATATTAATGTCATAATCATATCATATTTAATAACAAAATTTAAGGAATCTAGGGCAACAAATAATTTCCATTGTTATGTCTGTAGATCATTTCCTTCATAAGCTAATTAATCATTTAGTCTATATGATGTCAAAAAAGTTATGACCATAGAGACTAAAGACATTTCATTAACTCTCATATAAGACAATGTGCTAATTGTTCCAGCTCTAAATGACTCTTTATTAACACGTGTCTTCATTTTATATATTTTGGAGTTGATTTTTAAAATTGCATTTCTTCAGCCAGTGAATGGTTTTCCAATTCGTTAACACTTTTAAAATCCATTTTTAGGTGTACTCAAGGAGGAAAATTATAAAGGCCTCTGTATAGTTACCAACAGCTCAGACCACATGGCAGAGACGTGTATATAGAATTAAGTGTCTGATTTTTGCTTTTAAAAGTCAGATCTGTGTCTGCATCTCTGTCACAGCCTGAAGTCACAAATTTGTGCATTTTTAAACTGGTTCAAGCGGGATCACGATCCCAGGGACAGACTGAAAGGTCTGGCAAGAACTCGCTGTTTCCAGTAAATTCTCCTATTGTACACACACACACACACACATCCCTTTTCATTGACTGGTTACTGGTGCAGAAAGATGCCACACACAGCAATGACCGAATCGGAGGATGCATGAGATGCAGCAGAATCAGAAAGTGACAAGTGCCAATGGGACGTTTGCTGAAAACAACAGCAAACACCTCGAGTTGCATGAAAAGTAGTGGCACGAACTACAAAACCATACGAAAGTTACGAGGAGGTGATTTCAGTTACCTTCTTCTCCGAAGCGATCATAAATGTCCTTCTTCTTGGCATCACTGAGGACATCGTAGGCTTCAGCAATCTCCTTGAACTTATCTTCTGCTCCGGGAGACTTGTTCTTGTCAGGATGGTAACGCAGGGCCTGTTTTCTATACGCCTTTTTTATCTCATCTTCGGACGCACCTTTGGCTATTCCTAGCACTTTGTAGTAATCTTTACCCATTACAATGGCCGGTCACTTCTTCTTTCACTTCATAAAAACATTATCACCGCAGTCGTTTCCGTTCCTGTTCAGTCCCAGCGACACATCCAGCGTGTCCTGTGCGTGCGGGGCAGGTTAAACACGGGCTGCACCGCCACCGCAGCTGTCACCGCCGCTGCTGCTTGTGGCTAGCCGGCTAGCTAGCGGTCACAGTTAGCTTACCATACAGTCACAGTCACAGTCGCGGGGGGAGCAGGAGGAAGGGAGGGGGAGGGAGAGGGGAGAGGGGGGACTTTCTACCCTGCGTCGGGACGAGGAGAAGGAAATGTCACTTTACTGAAACCAGACAACGCCAACTAACGTTTTCGTAACAGGGAGGTCTGGGCGGTGCTGGCGAGCCGCAAACCGTGCGAGGAAACTTCTGGAAGAAGCTGGTGCCGCTGATGTGTGTCATCACCACCGAGCCGAGAGGACTCACTCCCAAAACTTCCGGTTCGCTTGAGCCACGCTAGACGCCGAGAAGCGGTCAGACCTGTCTTTAAATGAAAAAGTTCAACATACACTTCATGCGACTCCGAATGAAAGTACTTTAGTCTGATTGCCTGTATGAAATTACGTGACGTGCGTCAGGTATTAACGCTTCGTGGCGGTTTTGTTTGAGTACGCATGCGCAGCTGCTTTCGCTGTCAATTCACATTCTTTAGCTTGAAACAATAATAAAATTAATCAATTATGTCTGGTAATTTTTATTATTATTATTATTCAATTTGTTTCTAAATCATCTCCTTCAAAGTTTCCTGAAAATTAACAATGATCAGTTTATTATACTGCTATTATACTTAGCAGTATAACTAGCAAGGACAACTTTAAGACTCCTATTCAAAGGATAGAGGGTGAGTTACATTTGCAAGATGTGAAACCACAGCTCATCTGTGTGTGTGTATATATATAAAGCCTACTTATTTACCATAAATTCAAAATAAAGCTTTAATAGATGAATAAGTAATAGCTAAATATTCACCGGGCTTGAAATTCAACTGTAGGTCAATAATAAATTCAACACAACTGATTGAACTAACAAAATTAAACAGAAAATGAAATAGTCTCTGAATGTTGTTTCCATTTTTCCTGTTTAGTAACAAACCATATTGTTCTTTCCAGATGTCCAAGGTATCATTATAAATTAAACCATAACAAATCAACTTATTGGCCAAGTTACAAGTTTATTGAGAGCAGCTAGCTAAAACTAATGCAGTCCAATACAAGAGCCTGCAAAATATTGATATGAAGATCTTTTCATTATTCCATCAGACTGCATTAGTTTTGTTTGTTGATTTATGAAGTCTAGGCTGGAATAAGTTAATAACACAGACAAGGTATACAGTTGCAGTGACCAGAACAAGGCAGCAAAGCAAACAAAGAAAAGCAAACATAAACACACAGTTTATATATACATACATTTACTGTTATTGCACAGAGCTGCCTGGAGGCATGTGTGAAGTATGTGTTCAAGGGTATGTGGAGAGAAACTGTCCTTGTGCCTGGTTGTTCTCTGGTTGAACTGGTGGTAAAGTGCTCTACAGCGCCCACCGGAGGGGACAGCTTTAATCTATGTCAAGTGTGTGCATGTCTGCAATGATTTGCACAGCCTGTTTCCTGGTTTAGGAGGTGCACAAGTGCTGGAGGGTGGGCAGGTTGACACTAGTAATCGTGTTTTTGATCAGAAATGCAGATGCCAGAATATTCACAACATTAAATCTAAAGCTCTGTGATACAGTTTGACCATGAAAATGTACAAAAAATCTGATAAGGTGAGGTTTTTTTTTAATGTCTAAGGTAAAACAGGGGTTTAATCGTTTTCATGAGGTTTTGGTAATTAAAAGAATATGGGAAACAGAAGATTGAAACTTCACTTACTTATCACATTTTTCTCTTCTTTTCATGTCAAATATTTAAGTACATTAGGAATCAAAGGCAACATACATTAAATGTGAATCAAGAGGACAATGACCATTCCTCTGACTGTGACTGAGGATCACTGATCCTATGGAGCTCCATGTTGTATTTAATTGTGTTACGACCTTTGGAAAAGAAGCAGATGCAGTTCAGCATGTTTGAGTTTTTTTTTTTTCCCCACATGCATGTCAGTGTCTCTGATAATCAGTATGGAAAGGATTAGTGTTAGCAGAGGGCTTTTTAATACAAGAGTAAAAAATGGTCTTGGAATGCAAACAGTGAGAGCACTGCTTGGTGCTGGCTTGGGCTACTGGTTAAAAATAGACCATAGAATATAGATATGCAGTTGGCTGTGTGCTGTGATTGAGTTGACCTCATGTGATGAAAGGCATCTCTGATCTTCTCCCAATCAGCCTGTTCTACACCCTCCTCCCACCACAAACCTCCCTGAAGTATTTTAGAAGTGATGTTGCTCATTCATGCGAACAAGCCTTGAACCACCTCACAGGCACTGAAATAAACATGTTTGTCTTTGTTCTGGAGGTCAGGAAGGGAAACGAATACCAGCCTCACAGGTGGTCTGACAGGAGGGAGGGAGGTGGTGATTGGGGGGGGTGTTGGCATGCGGAGGTCCTTCATCCCATGGATCAGGCTTTTAATGGAGCACATCAGTGTGTAACAAAGCGAGGAGCAGAGCAGGCAGGAGATGTGTCTTATAGGTCTAATGAGAGCACACTGGCATCTGACACTGGGTAGGGCTGTATGTGGCTTCCCAAGGTTACCAAGCCGGTGCAGAGCAAATCAGGCAACTTATATTTAGCCTTGCAAATGGCGCGCTATGGATTATGTCTTAGGGCTCTCCAGTTTCGTCTTCGGTGCGTTTTGTTGCATGAAGGGGTGGTGGGTGGGGGTTGTGGATCATGAAGAGGCTGCTATTCAGGTGAGGAGCAGGTTCACTTCATGTCCCTGCTCTCCTTCTGCTTTTCCTCACTGTCGCTTGCCTCCACTCCCTCTAACATACACACACTTCATCTGGGTGGAAAAAAAGTGTTTATGGTCGCACATATTTCTGTCACTCTTCCTCTGGAGCTGGGAGGCTATTCCGAGAGTCCAAAAGACACCAAAGAAGGCACACTTCAGCTGGACTGGCAGTTGTGTTAAAGGGAGAGCTGGGAGCTGCTGTGCTTTAACCAGAAGAAGACATCACAGGTTATTTCAACAGGCTACTGAAGTTTGGGATCAAACATTGTCATGGATGTTCTCGCCTTAGAGGCAAAGAATGTGACTGGGCCAGAACCGGAGAAGAAATCCACACCAAGGCCAAAACCAAAACCTCCCAAAAAGCCCAAAAGGACTGTTTATTTTGAGGTGGAGATTGTGGACAAAAAGACCAAGGAGAAACTCTTACTGCTGGATAAGGTGAGTAGCCTCATGATGGAGGGTTTTTGATTACACTCACCTTTTATATTGGCCATAATGATTTTAGAAGACTAATAATACTCATAGAAACCAAAGTTACATAAAGACGCATGAGGCCTAAGATCAATAAGTGCATATCATCACCTTCCAGTTTCATCATTTAAACATCTTACCCCGTGTGCTAAAAGTAGCAGAGGCAAAGACTGTGACTGCTTCGCAGTGAAGTCAGAGGAAACATGTTTGTTTTAGCTCAAGAACCACAGAGTCATCACTGTTGGCAGGCGGGTAATTTTACAGGTAATCCTCCACTTCACAGGCGGCCTGGTCAAGCGCAGCCATTATCAGTTAACATTTCTATTGAGCGAGCGTTGCAGTTAGGAGGTGAGAATTCCCTCTTCATCTGACTGGAATTTTCTGTTCCAGCTACAGTACATGCCATGTGCTGCACTAGGGCCAAGCAGGCCAGCGAGCAGGCAGACACATACGATTAGCAGCTTGTGCAAATGTGCAGAGTCGTGTCAAAAACAAGAGGCATCGGGTTGCAGATGAAAATGGCTCAATGCGAGTCTGACAAGTTCCAAGACAAATGAAAAGTTCTGCTATAAAGAGAGTAATAAATACTGGTGATGTCTGCTTTTGTACTTTAAGTTCTGTGTCTTGTAAATGTCACAGTCTTTACACTACTGTTACTGAGTATGGCTTATTTTTACATTTCGATTTCAGGTGGAGCCAACTGCCACTATTTTGGATATTAAAGCTTTGTTTCATAAATCATGTAAGCAAAGTTAAGAAATTAAGGCATTTTCATTTACAGTAAATAATCTCTCTAGCATGCCAGGAGTAATGTCTCTTTTCATTTTCGACAGATCCAAAGTGGTATCCGGCCAGACAGTCCCTGCGTTTGGACCCCAGTATGTGAACCTTTCACTATAAATTCTCCAGATGTCTAACTCCGTTGAATGATAAGTGCAGTTATGGACTTATTTGTCTCATCTGTGCTGTTTCTCAGAGGCCAAGTGTCTCAGGGATGAGGACGTTCTCCAGACACTTCCTGTTGGAACCACAGCCAGCTTTTACTTCACTGACCTGGGACCCCAGCTCACATGGGGAACTGTGAGTGGATTATACATTAGGACCAAGCATTGGTGCTGTATGTTTTAGCTTCACAGCACTGTTTCCTAAGGTGCACCAGGTTTTTGTTTTTGTTTTTGTTTTCATTTTTTTTTTTTTTTAGATTTATTCAAAACCCTCTCTGATATAATAAATAATGAACTAGCACTTGCCAAAATGTGAGTGTGTTTGGATCTCAAGATCTGATTATGTTTATAATGCAAGAAACTGATTACCCAGGGTCTTTTTCTGCATGTTTGTTTTCTGGGCATAATTTAGCTACAACAAGCAAGTTTTTTTTTTGTTGTTTTTTTTTAATCATATCACTATCGGGGGAAAGAGGATTGCTGTTCAAAATGGTCTGCACAGTGTGAGAGGATTAAAAGCATGCAAAACCACTGGTATGGGCTTTGAGTTTGGATCCAAGTACATGTGCTTGTATTTTAAATATAAACACACGCTCTCTCACCCACTCAATAACTCTTGAATATAAATGTCAATGCACAGTGACAGATAGAGGTGATTTGCTGTGGTTCGGTTTTCTCTCACCTCCTGCTCTGCCTGTCCTCTGTCCCAGTATATATAAGCTCATGGCCCCATTTCTCCCAAAGGTGTTTATCCCCATGACCTCTCACTTGCCTTTCACTGCACCTCTTTACTCAACCTTGCCCACCCACTCCCTGCATACCCTGTCCTTACCAACCCTGTCACACCCCCTCCTTCCCAGAGCCCTGCCGGTTCTCTGTGCCAGTGTGGGTGGTGGGGGCATGAAAGCGTCCCCCAGCTGAGATCACCAGTAGCTATTGGTCAGGCATGCTGAGCCCGGGCTATGCTCGCGGTGCTGATTCAGGGATCGATTTCACTGTCAGCTGTGCTGCTGCGCTTGATTGTATTGTTTGTGAAAAGCTGGTATTACAAGCTGTCTTATTGTCTCATTTGCTCCATGGGCACATGTTGAATAAGATTATTTCTACACTAAATGGTTGTCAGAGCTGAGGAGAGGTAGACAGACATTTTAGTGGAAGACGCCAGAGACATTCCAAAGTCAGTTGATCTAACAGGGAGAGATCACCGGTTGGTGTATTTTCTACCAGAGAAGTGTTGCACCTTTTATGCATCTGGCTGCAAATTGAGAAAGAAAAACTCTTGTCTAAATCACTTGTGTCTTTTTTTTTGCTCACTTCAGGTGTTCCTGACAGAGTGTGCAGGCCCGCTGATCATCTACTTAATGTTCTACTTCCGCCTTCCCTTCATCTACTCCCCAAAATATGACTTCACCAGCAGCAAACAGTGGGTTGTACAGTGAGTGTCTTAAGTTTTTCGGGGATCTGTTGCGATGTCGCTGCAGTGTGTACAGCACAATCCCAGGCTTTGCACAGATGCCCCCCTCAACATGACAAACGGTTGTGCAGCTTATTGCTGTGTTGACACTGAGTCAGGGCCAAGCGTAATGGACTGCAGCAGGGTGCTGTATGAATCACAGCTAAATATGTAAGACTGTGTGTGTGTATCCTGTTTCAGCTTGGCCTGCATGTGTCACTCCTTTCACTACATCAAGAGGATTTTGGAGACACTGTTTGTGCATCGTATCTCCCATGGGACCATGCCTCTCAGAAACATATTTAAGGTGGGTGAGTTGTACACTTTGACCTTTTGAACACGGTATTTATTATTCAGAGCTGTGTGCTCTTATTCTCAGAAATCTAAGTCAAATGTATGTGCAGCCTTATCACACAGCCTGTGTCACCCATTAAAGCAGCTTTCCATTCCAGAACTGTGGCTATTACTGGTGCTCTGCAGCTTGGATGGCGTACTACATTAACCACCCTCTCTACACCACGCCCTGTAAGTGCTGACTGCTGCAATTCGCTCTTTAACTCATCAGTTGCAGTTGATCTTAATCTATTTTTTCTGTGAAACATGGACAGATTACGGGCAGCAGCAGGTGAATATAGGGCTTTACATCTTCTTGGTAAGTTTAAGATATGTAAAAGTTGTATTCTGCTGATTCAGTTCAGTTATTTTCCATATATCAAACCCAATATGTTATGGATGCTCACCCTTGGATGTCTTTATTCTCATAGTTCTGTCAAGTGGGGAATTTTTCCATCCATATTGCACTTCGTAACCTCAAACCTCCAGGTGAGCATTTTGTAACAAAGATAGACGATGTTCATTGGCATTTTATTTTAAAAAAGGACAACATTTCTGGGCTGTAAAATAATGAATCTGTTTTATTTCCCCATCACTTTAGGCTCAAAAACCAAGAAGATTCCTTATCCAACAAAAAATCCTTTTACGTGGATATTTTGGCTGGTCTCTTGTCCGAACTATACATATGAGGTGAGCGTATATACAAATACACTTGTACATAGTTTTGGGAAAAATATCTACAGATGCGATCTAGGGGAAAAATTATTCAAACGTGACAAGCTTCCCAAGTTTGTAAAATCTTCACATTAATAGTAAATCATTTGGAGGGATAGATGAATGCAAATTGATACAAATCTGTAAGTAAGAATAGGGGAAATGTAATTCAAGGACTTCTTGTTTCTTGTCTATGTGTTTTGCTGTGAGCAATGTTGTTCTGAATAATCAGGTTCACACTGAAGCCAACTGATCATGTTGTATGTAACCCAGTGGTTTCAAATGTGCTTTATCTTTGCAAATAAGATGCAATTTTGCTGCCATCTACTGGTTACATCTACTTCTACCATAAATCTGAAGATGTGTGTGTGTGTGTGTGTGTGTGTGTGTGTGTGTGTGTGTGTGTGTGTTGATTTCTTGCTCACAGGTGGGCTCCTGGATCGGCTTCACGGTGATGACCCAGTGTGTGCCCGTGGCTTTCTTCACCCTTGTGGCCTTCATCCAAATGGCAGTGTGGGCCAGAGGCAAACACCGCAGCTACCTGAAGGAGTTCCGAGATTACCCAACCCTGCGCTCCTCAATACTCCCCTTCATCCTCTAGAGCCTGGCAGTGCTGCACACATCCAACTCCTCACCCATTGGCTCCTCTTTTAAGGGCCCCCTCCATCCATTTTGGACGTCTGAACGTGTGTGCTTGAGGTTAACGGCATGGATTTATTTTGGTCATATGAACTCCATGTAACATTTTCTTGCGTCTCACTCCATGACGAGGAGTGATAGTTACAGGACGGGTGAATGCAGGACTGTTACTGGCAGGGGAAGCCTTCAGAGTTAAATACAGCAAAGTCTTAATTTAATGTTGTATGTGATCTTGAAGAGAATGATGAAAAAATTCCTTTTTATTTTGCTACTTTGATAAGTTGTAAAATAAAATAATAATGTGAATTTTCAGAGCTTTGGCAGCCTAATCAGTGAATTCTCTCTCAAAGCTGGGAAGAGCTAATCTGCATTGTCAAAGTATGCAGCCTGGAGCTGACAACTGTGAGGCCTCATGCAGCTCACTACTGATCTGACTGATCCAAATGACCTTTACGCTACGGTAGAGCTGTTAAATCTGGGTTACAAATTCCCATGTTTTCCACCACGGGTGAGGAAAAAATCTTTTCTTTTTGTCTATATGTGGATGGAGTGTATTTCTGGCACAGGAAAAATAATAGAGGGAAGACACTGCTGACAGCATACAAAGACACACATCCTACAAAAATACACCTCTGATTTACACAAGATGATTGTACTGCAGAAGGGATTCAGTTTGAAAATGTGAAAAGACCAAATTTCAGTCATCAAACCATCATCAGTGGGCTTTTGTTCATTTTTGTGCAGTTGGGGCTTTTTCCAAGCTGTTATTTTTGTATTAATCTGACAATTTCTGCTGCCGCAAAACAAGTTGAAATGTGTTTCGGTGCTATATAAAATTGGATACAGGACATTGGAAAAATACGTCCCAAAGCACAAAGGACAAGATAATTCACCAATGCTATTCCATTTTCACTGACTGCATATTTCACAGAAGGCTGCATCAACTGAACCTTCAAAATAAATGTGGGATTTTTTTTTTTTTTTTTGTGTGTTATTGAAAATACTCCTGCTGCAATTTTTATGTGCGAAGAAGGAATTTTATCTGCGGTGCAAAGTTTGTTTACACTATTTGATTGAGACTGAAAGGGTCACCAGAGACTGTCCTGTTGCTTTTAGGCTTTACTGTTGATACAAGGATAATAAACTGCATCACAAAACAAGGGACTGAACAGAGAGACACATGCTTTATTTGTGACTCTGGAAGAAGTGTCAATGTTACAGATAAAAAGGGGAGGAGATACATTGCAGGTAGACTACATATGGAATGTTACAATTCAAGTGGCTGGCTTCGATCAGAACAAACACTGGGAAAAAAAATTATAAATGAATGAGAACATAAAATATTGCATTTGATCAACATTATCTGCTCCGTAAACAGGCACTGAGCAGCTGTATTAAATTGAATACAATATGTTCAGTATCACAATGACATTTCCTGCAAGTTCATTACTTTATTTTGCTTATGTATAAAAGCAAATTCCATTAGGGCTGCACATTTTCTGGTCACGTCGTTCTGTAATTGTTCCCCAGAATGCAACTGTATTAAGTTGGACCACAGTTATTTCTAAATAAGATAAAATGAGGAAAAAAAAAAAAACAAACACATACAACATATTGCCTTGCCAGCAAGAAGTAGTATATCATATTGGTTATGTCTCAGTGTTAAAGAGACACTTAAGACATAATCCAACATCAGCAGCTATTGGTGACATGATAAGTCAGGAGTCAGACTCAGATATGCAGATATGTAGATGGTCTGACTTCCCCAGCACTTTGATGACAATTAAACCAACTCATCAGATGTGTAAAGGAAAACGCACAGCAGGTGTGCTTTGTGTTTATCTGTGTGCATTAGAAACTGATTCTGGACTAACAGAAGGTACCGTGGTAGGTGGAGGGAGGACAGGACTGCAACATTTTCTCATGGACCCAAAACTGTGACAACACTTTGCTACAGCACTATGCAGTCTTGTCTCTGTGAGTATAATAGCCCATAGGTGGTGCACTTGGTGCAAGGTTGAGTCCTCTTCCTCAGCTGCATTACCCATCTTTTATTCTTGCAGAGAGGTCACTGCTCCTCCACTTCACAACATGCTCTGATCGTAGCAGTCTCTTCCCTTCACAATGCGGTCACATGGGTGAAATGACAGTTATTTGAAAACCAAAGACCTTAATGAGAGGTAGGATGACTGTCTTTCAGTCTCTGGTCATTCTCACAGTGAAAGATAATTCCACCGCAGCCTTTCCCCCTTCACTCACCCTCTACATACACTGTATATGAAGGTGGGTGGCAGGAGCCAGATGGGAGAGGGCACTGCATGCATGTTTGGGCCGATGCAGCATTTTCTTTCCACCGTGCCAATCACCACTTCAGAGGTCTTCGTATTCCAGGAAGTGGGTCCTCTGAAGAACCTTTACATGGCGCTCGTAGATTTTGAGGGCAGGGCCCAGTCGGATAGACAAACCGGTCAACACATCACTGCGCTGCATTAGGAGAAGGGACTTCCCATCAATTTCCTGTTGGTGAGATAAAACAAATGCTTCTCAGTTAGTGTCACCCATGGGTTCCTAAAAGGGTGTCCTCAATGCTTAATATATTTCAGCATAGAAAATGATATTAGCTGTTCTTACAACCTCTACTAATGCAGCTCCATGTGCACAAATACACTGACGCCACTCACAACACACGTTTATTTTAGACAGTACAACACACTAAGCATTAACTGCCTCTCAAAATGCATTAGGTGATTTGGTTTTCAGCACACGTGTAGTGCCCTCTGTGGCGGCTTGTGGTGGTGCACTAACCTGTGTGCGAAACGCCACAGCCTGCTCTGGAAAGCCTGCAGCTGAGAAGTAACTGGCCACATCTGCCACAGTCCACTGCAACAAGTTCTGGCTCATCGTCTCCTTCTTCACGGAGCTGGATGACAAACAGGTGACAAAGAGTAAGAAACTGTAGCTGCGGACCAACTTCCCATCAGCAGGTTATTTCTTACTTTGTTATTGTCTTTTCAAGCCTCTAAGATACTCACATTTCATCACCTTTACCACCATTCAGAAGACCGTCTTCGGCTGTTGTAAAGGGAGATATATCTATCTTCTTTTTAAATGTACCTGCAACCAAAATGGAAAATGAAATATTATATGAATGATGAGCAAATTTTACAGTAAGGCAATGAGTTAATGGGTATTATTACTTGCGGAAGGAAAAACCTTGATTATTGACTGTGATGTCAATAATTATGATCACAACACAAAGTTGACAGTGACAGTTTGACATGTAGGAGAAAGACTGCAGTTTTCTCTCTTGTCCCACAAAGAGAGATCATAACAGTGCTACCCAGGGAACATTGTATCCTCCGCACTTGTTAGTTGTCATAGCAAAATCCATCCAGTCGTATTTCTTGTCATATCGATATGACACATGAGATGAACAGCCACAACCACACGTCTATCTTGAGGCCCCACATCATTCATAAAACCTGACCTACTCCAGTGTGCAATTAGATGGGAGCTTAGTTAATGTGACTAACTGTGGGAGCAAACAGGAGGGTTAATATAAGAATTTCAATAAATATTATATTAAAAGTAACATTTTTTCTGGGGTTTTAAACGTGCAGCTTCCGTTTCTTAACACCCACTGGTGGGATGTTGAACAAACAGCAGCAGAGTTCTGATGAAATGGAAATGACGCTTTTTCCCATGGTGCTAATGTGCAACACTGAGACCTCTACTGTCACGCCACATGTTTTTCTATTAGACTTTGTTCACGGTTCAGAACAGTGCGGGTGCAGTGGATAAGTATTAATACAGCACCTTTTTTCTCTACCAGCCCACTTTCACAGGATGCTGGCATGGCTATCATCATGCATGTGATGCATGACGAGGATGAATTCACCATTTTTTAGATGGGTCCTTTTCCCCAGCCAAACTACATCCAGGTCCAATGACAGGGTACCTGTGCAGTCCTAAAAATATTTTGCTGTTTTTTACTGTTATGCCACGTTAGTCATTTTCCCTGAGATCCCTTGTTAATGTCTCACCAAGGGAGGAAAATCTATAACTACTTCTCTTGCATCAAAAGCTAGCATGTCACATTTCACATTATCAACAAAGAAACTAATTCTGTAGACATGGGAGGATGGAAACTTTACTTCTAGTAACTTTTCATCAAATCAATACAAAAATCTGAACGTTTAATGCCGCCTTGCCTATCAGCAAACATTTTCATACCATAAAATATAAACTAGACCTGTTCAGGATTATTAAGAATCATCTGTAAACATACATGTTACGTACCAGGCAGCTCTAAAAATAACTAACATACAGCCTTTAGAAACCCTCTGAAGGTGTATGTTTGTCATATGGTCATGTAGCCATTCTTCTTGATACACCAACTTCAAAACTGAATCAAACTGTATCAAGTCTGCAGAGTTCCACCCCTTCAAGCCACCGCCATTAATGGTGCAGTGTTGCACAAGGGCAGTGTGTTTAGAGTGAGGACTTTTAACAGTCAAAGTGAGCACCACCTGGACTGAAGGCAACAGGACAAGCTCGTGAAGCATTCTAAAAATCTCGAGCGAGCCTCGAGGCAGCCACTGAAGGCCAATAATGACTAGGATGGTCTTGGAAACATAAGTGATCGTCAGGTAATGCCCTTAACATGTGTGCATTTTATTAGAAACCATTTTCTAGAATGAGAGAGCAGTAGAGTGATCCGTTTTCTGCACAACAGATAGAGACTACATAGCATTTCTATCAAATAAAAACCGTGTAACTCACAGTTGTCAGGTGGCAGAGACAGTGTCTGTGGTCTTCCATCAGATGCATTCCTGGTCTCATCCTGTTGCCCAAACAAAACAGAACAACAACAAATGAAATGTAAAAATGTCAGGTAGAAAGCAGAGAGATCAAAGCAGGAAGCATGCAGGCGATGTTTTTGTCACAGAAGGAAAACAGGCCAATTACCAGTCGTGCTGCATAGTCTGGTACCAACTGGTCAGAGGAAAGGCTGCTATCCTCCACCTTGCCTCCATCTTCTTTCTTCGTGTTGTTCTTTAAAGCACAGGGGCTGGTAGGTACAGAGTTGTTTGCTGGCTTCGTGGTTGCTGCTAAAACAGAGTGAACCATTTAGATCACACTGATCTCACCCACACTAACTGATTGGTTTGATGACAAAAACTAAATCAACTGGCAGCGTTTACCTGTGTTTCTGACATTGTTCATTGAATATCAATAACTGGTACAAACAAGCCAATGGATTATTCACCTCTGACTGCAGGAAGTCATTGCTAAGCATGCTGTGCTGTGTCTAGCACACAAGATTACGCATTTCTACTGTCAACAACTATGTTGCCATGCAATTAATTGTCTATGTGGTTAAAGGCTTCCATCTCTAGCTCATATCCAGTGAAAAACAAAGCATGCAGCTTGCACATGAAACAATATTAGAGTGCCCCATAATGCCAAGTCTGCATATTAGACTGTGTCTAGCAGAGTGAATACCTTTGTCTCTCTGCATTCCTGGGTGCTGGCGCTCCGCTGGGCAGACAGAATCATAAGCCCAGTCATTGTGTGCGAGGGCCCTGGGGCTGGAGGGGGGCAAGGAGCTGGGCCTCTCACCAGCCTTCTGGGAAGAGACACCATCCAGACCCGAGCCGGGGCTGCAGCCAGGGCCGGGGCCAGGCCGAGTGCCAGAGGGAGAGCAGGGGGCAGAGACGGCTCGCGCAGAGGCACAGTGCACCACAGCATCTTCATACGTGCGACCAGGAGAGGGCCCGTCCTGCCCATCCCGGCTCTCATCAGCCCCCTCCTCATCTGCATTACTGTCTGTGTCCATAGCCATTGAGGTGTCAGCCTGCAAAACAGAAGCATGTGTATGACATGTAATTTCAAACTCACTGTATTTTATGATTGTTAATCTCTATCAATACATGATATCAAATGATGACGTGACATTTGAAACAGTGAGGGTTTAAAGAATCAACCATACATCAAGTATGTCGTCATCTTTGTTTACATCGGTGGAGAGTAAGATTCGGGGTGTATAAGGAATGAATAAGAAGCATTTCATTCATTGGAGGAAAAGCCTCCATAAAGAATTAAGTTCATGATTTAACAGAAACTTAAAGAGATGCAAGAGGTAAAGGGGGTAGTTGTCATAACTGAGTACTAATTGTAGGCTGAATTGAAAACACGCTCATACAGATGTCGCAATTTGACCGCTACGGCTCTGAATGATTTGCCTTCGGATGCCTCGTCTCTGTCCGCGCTGCAGTGTGTTCGCTCCGCAGACAGTCCGTGAGCCCTGCCGCCTCCAATGTCTTTCCACGGAATTTAACTATTGTGTGCTACGTGCCGTTACCTGCCAGCATACAACTAGTTTCAACGTCCACACTCATTCCTATTGTTGGGGGGTTTTATTTTTTTGGTTTGGTTTTTTTGTCGACGGCGCCCTGAGTGAAAAATTACCTTGTGTGCGACTGCGTGTCCAAGACCCAGCAGTCGAGCACAAGAGCGCACTAAAGCCCGCCCCGCTCCTGTGAGAGGAGCCGCTTGTATGGCATTCAACCCCATCGCACTGCATTTGACACAACTTTCACCGAGACACGGTCAAAAAAAAAAAAAAAAAAAAAATTAAAATAAATAAATAAAAAACACGATGCCCCCGAGGATCTCAATCCAACCTGATCCTCATCTGGATTCACAAACAGAGCCGATCTGCGCGGTGCGTCCCCGTCTTTAGAGGCCTCATGACTGATCATTGAAACACACGAGAGCACAGGGCCGACGGGAGGCGGGTTTTTTTTTTTTTTTTTTTTGAGGGAGGGGGGTGGGTGGGTGGGGGTGTTTCTCAAATTTCCTCCAAAGTGCGCATGGAGTTGGGGAGCCGCGGTTCAGTCCTCGCCATTGTGTCTGAGGTTTTTACCGGAGCGCTTCCCGGGGCCGAGCCGCGGCAAAGCGGATCGGAGACAGCAAAATAAAAATAAAACGAGCTTTAACTCGCCACGGAGATCAACGCGACACTCCGGTCACCGCGAGCCCCGGTCGTTTCGGTTACAGTCTACTTTGACATTGCACCGGGTCAACGATTTACTGTTAAAGCGACGGAACAGAAAGAGTAATGCAAATGAGTCCGTTATCGGACACGTCACTGTCTACATTTGACCCTCGTAATCGGGTAAAACCTGGATAACAAGCCCCGAGAGGCAGCCGGTCCAAAGTAACCAGGCGTCAGTTTTGTAGCGACACACACGCCTTTCAGGGAACAAAGTCAATTTGATCTCAGCTTAACCCAAATCGGACAGGCGCATCCGCCATCTAGAGCTGGGCGAACAGTTTGCGGTCGCTTTACGATACTTCAAGTCTCACACGTTGTTACCGGCCCCTATATTTCGTTACTTTTGCAGTGCTGTGCTGTGCTAACATCTTGAAATACTGGCAGCAAATAGTTGACGCGCGCGGGGGCAGAGATGCCATTGCCGTACGGGACGAGAGAGGCCACAACAACAGCTAACACCAAGCATTAGACGTGACCGGGCTTGGCACTCTGTCCGACAATGGATCCAGGGGTTCGACTTTATGCACTGCGTCGGCAATCGTACATCACTCGAGAAATAGACGCAATTCGCACAAATGAACTGAATATACATTTATTAGGAGTACTTTGGCACCGATGGCCGTCGATTTGCGTGTTGTTTTATGGGGCAAAACATAGTGATGGGTATATTTTAAAGTCCAGACGGAAGGGGTGACATCTCGTCACGGACAGACGATATATATACGTGTCTGGACATGGCTCTGGTGACATTTGCTGTTTCGCCTGGGATGGCTGTCCTCGTTCTCCCCAGGAAAACACACACACACACACACACACACACACACACACACACACAATCAACAACCTAACAATGTCCCAGCGTCCCCCATCAGGCTCCTACATCCGCGGTGTTTGAGACTTTTTTTCCTTCACCCACTCCCACATTGACAAGTAGCTGTGAATAAAACCACGCGTCCCCAGCCCCGGCTTTCAAAATAAAACCTTGGCTGGCGAACGCACCTTTCCGGCGCTCTTATTTTGGAGAGCAAGTCGGTTCAACTTCCGGCAGCGGACTGCTCGTCGCTTGTTAGCTTGACTGGAGCCTCCCCGCCACCCTCCTCCCTCCTCCCCCTCGCTCAACGCCGAGTTTGGGGCTTGAAAAGCGCTTTCTGCTGCTGATAATGGTGGCTCGACCGGGCTTGTTGCGGACGGATAGGACGGGGCAACTTTTCCTGTCTTCTCCCCGCTCGTCCGTTAAAAGTGGCTCTTAACTGACGCTACGTTAAATCTGCCACACTCCGAGTACACGCGCACCTTCTGTTTTTTTTTTTCTCCTCTCTCCTCTTCTCCACCTCGGCAGCGCTCGAGCGAGGTCCAACCGCCGCTCCCCGTCTGCGGCAGTTTTGGGTGCACTTGCAAATCACTCCCCTCACCACTCCCCGTGTACAGACACCAAAAAAATCTATGTATAGCTAAAAAAAAATAAAATAAAAAGATGTTTATTTTGCTAACCACCCACAGCTCGTGTCGTGCTTTTATCTCCACCTGTTAATTTGCTATGACGTGATATGACAATGAGATGTGAGCTCGTTAAACAACATGTCTCCTCGCGTCAACCTCCACATACCTCCAAATCCTCCTCGTCCTGGTCCACGGGACCGAAAGCGCTGTCCCCGTTGCTCAAGTCAGAATGACTGGCTTCTTCCACCGCGCTCCTTCTCGCAGCCGTCGTTAACGTTACATCGTCTTTTTTTCTGCTTCTCCGCTGAACCTTGGCGGCGTTTCGGTATGAAATTGAGCCCTTGTAGTTAACTTTCAACACGGTTTGTTCCTGGATCAGTTTCTCCAGTTCTGCGCAGGTTCGGTCGGGCTCGGACCCGTGTCGTCTCCGGACCATTCGGCAAATCCTTTCCAAGTCCGGCCGGGCTTTACGCGACCGCAGCGAGTCGATAGTGTCCAGGATCCACTCGCGGTACTTGGATTCAGACATCTTTTTTTCCTCGGTCGGTTCGCTTGTTTTTTTGGGTTTTTTTTTTCTTTTTCCTTTTTTTCCCCCTTTTTTCTTACCTTGGTGCGTCAACCTTGCACGTTACACACGGCGTTTTTCGTGAGCCGCGGTCCGAGCCCAACTGAGAAGCGGAAACCTCGCTGTACGCCTCCTGCGTTTGCGTGTGCGCTTAAGGTGGACCGACGGATTACAGCGAAAAGTTTCACTCGAGAGAGCTTTTAAGGTGGAATGGGCAGTCCTGCACGAAAACGTGCGCGCGCACTTGGCCCCATGTGCGTCCTAATGGGTGCATAAGGTGGCATTTTACGTAAAAAGTTGAAAAGTAATACTAACAACTAGGTTCAGCCTTAAATCGAGTAACTGATGTTAGTTTGCATACGGTCATTTTTTTTTGTAATGGCACAAAATCAAATTTAAGAGTCAGACTCCTACTGTAAAATTATTAAGAGCACAGAATAATATATATTAATAAAAACGCTGCTTTAGTGGATCCAGTTGGTGTCCGTTTTTTTTTTTTTTTTTTTTTTGTAGTAATTAAATCACAAATTATAGCCTTGTGTGTTGGAAGCACAATTTATTTTCCATTTGTTAAAAAACAAAAAAAATGTTAGTCCCTCAAAAAAAATCCAAAACACAGAACTGGAGCCTGCAGTCATTCCTAAATTAAGGCCCCCAACTACAGGGCCTAATACTACAGACTTTTAAGTACTATATGCAAATAGTTTTCTGATGCTGTCAATGGGACGATTACCTCACTTATAGTATGTAAACACAAGAATAGATAAATGTGGATTATCAGTTATGCTAAACTGGGAAAAAGGTTCCCGCTGATAAATTAACGTTTCAAATGTGCATGTAAATACACTTATAATCAATGCTAAATGGGCCTTTGAAGTATTTGTCTTAATACATTTTTAAAATACATGCATTTTATTAAATCTTTCTCAGATTGATATACTTATTTGTGTAGCCTTTTAATGTGTCTCATTTATTGTCCAATTATCAATTAATGAATTACTTCATAACATTTAATTCTTTAATGGCTTTATTCATTACATGGTCTTAGACTTAATCTTAATTGCTTTGGAGCCATCTGGAAGCCTCTCTAGGCCTCTCACATATAACTGATGTAGATAGATGCAATCCTCAAAAAAGACTGCTCTGAGGCTGTAGATACATTTGGAGAGGGGTGCTGAAAAGCCGGCTGGTAATTGATCCCGTACTGTGACAGGATGAACATAACACTGCATTATTCAATTGCACCTGCCAGCCTTCTAAAACATTCACAATAACAGTCAGGACAGTGAAAATAACACCTACCAACAATTTTGCTCTTCTGATTCCACCATGAGAGCAGCCTCAAACGGCTTCTTCCTTCAGATTTGCATGTTGCAAAAAACCAAACAAACAAAAAAAAATCTTTAAAATGTGGTTAACCTAATTTAGCTGAGTGTGACATCATGCAAGGTGAAGTGAGAGTTTATATAGAACCCAGACATGTTAGTCTTAACAAGTAAAACTTTATTGGAATGATACATTTTGCAAAATATTACTTTATGTATATTTTTTTTTTAACATACTCATTGTGTTCTAAGGGTATCTGTCAAGTTCTCCAGAGGGTAAGATAGTTAAGACTGTCAAAGGCAAGGATATACAGTATTGTTTCCCAAAAGGTACAATAGACTACACAATCACTGTACCCAGGTCATGAGGAAAAGATTAATGTTCTGTTTTTGCTTTTTTTTTTCCTTTTTTTTGAAAATACAATTAGAAAATATGAACGCAAAACATCTCAGATGTAAAAAGTGTTATGTCTGAATGAAGAGTGTGTGAAAACTTGATGAAAATAGAAGGCAAACACAGGAGAAAAACTCAAAACGAGCACAGATCAGTTGATAGTGTCTAGCTGATAGAAATGAATTAAAGACAATTGACAAGAAGGTTTTGTTTTGGGGGAGAAAAAAAAGCATTGTGATGGCCTTAGTGTGGATTAAGTGGCATTGCCTTCTACCCACCAACTCTGATTTAGTCACTTGTCAGAACATAAAAGATCAAAGATATTTCATGTGCTCTCTTCAAAGCATTACATAGTGTCTTGCACAAATCAATTAAATAGGACATTTGAAAAAGGTGTGGCATGTGCTTCACTATTTGCAAAAGACTAGACAAGTTGGTCAGCTCAGCGAGCCACTGCATCGTTGAACCTGATGCTCACGATTCAAAGGTTAAATGGTGACGAGGCTGTCGGCTGTGGAAACTACGATTTCTCAAAACACGTCTTGGGTCCAGGGGACGTCTTGCCGTTGGTTTGCTTTACCTCATGCAAGAGAAACCAAGCTCACCAGAGAAACATGGAGTATAAAAAACACAAATCGTGTTTCCAAACAGCATTTGAAACATCTTCAGACAATTCAAGACATTCAAAAATAAAAGAAAGGTATCCTGCGTTTGATCTCAATTACATTAAGAGATTCCCAAAAATAATTACTCAAGCCTACTGAAATCATTTAGTTGAAAAAACATTCTCAAAAATGTCATGTTACAAGACTTGACAAATAGATTGATGCACATCAAACAATTCACAGAAGCTTTTTCAGTGAGATGGACAAAGTCTAGCACCTAGGGCCTTATGGAGCGTGGAGGAAAGGGGGTTGAGGGGGTGGTTGAAAGCAAACATCCTTCATCAAACCAAAAACAATGTGTTCAGTCAACAAACCAGCAATAAGATTTGGTCTGTGATTGTCTTGCATCCACAGAAATAAACTTGGCAAAAGGGGACAGCTTTAGGATAGCTTCCTTAGTTTAATTTGTTACATAGAAAGCTGGAAAACGGAAACAAAACATTCCAATCTCATCAGTCCCCAAAAGTCTGGTTGGACTGCAAGTCTATGTGAAGGCGTTAAATGTAGGGTATATACAAGAGAAGGAGGGAGGGGAGAGAAAAAACAAACAAACAAAAAAAAAAAACAATTATCAAGGTGAGCAGTTCAGTGACAATTATCATCAAACTGTTGTCCTATAGCTGAACAATGAACAAAGGCCAGAAGAAGCTTTTTGACATTAATCTAGGTCTTGTTCCATCTTCAAAATAGAGCAGTCGAGAGTCCATTTAAATAGTTAAGCATGTTATCCATGATCTCAGGTACCTCAACACGAATAAAGCATTAATGCTCTGCCATCTTTAAAAGTGATATTGTACAAAAATAACATGCACATTTTGCTGAAACATTTTGCTACTTTTTTGCGTATTAAAATCCACCACCATCATAATTACATACAGAAAACGTTGCAGTGTTCTCAGTTTGCAAATTTGGCAGAATTTATATTTGTTTATTTATGAAATCTTAATTCAGTTTCACAGCTATGAGACAATGTTGAAAAAGATGGATATTTCATGTTCTCTATCATATATATATCAATATACATGTATAAATGTACTATGAATTAAATAAACAATAGTCAGGAGTGTGACCACAATGTTAGTTGCTGCTAAATCACAGCTTTTTAACCAACCCTTCAGCACTAAATAACACACAAGCACAGAGATTGACATAAAAGGACAAAATGATCACCAATAGGATTTTTTTTCTTTTTAAAATGCTCTAATAAATTCAGCTAAGAGAAAGACAGACTTAAATGCAGACCTCATGGTTACCATCTCTTACAGGTCCCCATAAGCAGTAAGACCTAGATGAAGTTTACTGTGATAAATCATTTTCACTCTGATCAAAAGAAGTCACCACTGCTTCAACTGCAGGCAGTGAGCGCATCATCTACCCAATAATCATGCCACACTGAGCAGACAAAGGCAGGCGCAGAGAGTTTTCAAGCTTTCAACCAATACGGTCACAAGGGCCGATGCCACCACAGCCGGAGCTCTGCACCAGTTTTGACACAGCTTTCCAACCAGTTGGCATTATGATAGGCACATCTGTTGGACTTGGTATTGCTTGGACAGATTCGTGATGGAGACATGGAAGGGGGAACCAGGGTGACAAGATACAACAATCACTCTTTGAGAAGCTTGTAGAGAGGGCCTGTTCAAAAAAAAAAAAAAAAAAAAAAGGAGCCTGGCAGATTCGGTACCTTAACAGAAAATCAATGCCTCAACCTGCAAAGACTGAAAACGTGTCATTACACCATCAGAAAGACACAAGTCTAGCTGAACAGCCTCAATTCTCCTCGAGCCCCTGCCACAAACACAAGAGGGATAAATAAAATGAATAGGTAACAGTTGAGAAACAATCAGAAAAGGCAACACTGCTGGTTCTGTTGGATCTTTCCTCACTTTGCCTACCTTTCCAATGGGGGGGTTTTACATTGTTGTCGTCATTACAAATAAGCAAGTTAGCAGTCCACCCTAGCGCTTCCTGTCTTCAGACCCCCTTCAACTTTCTGAATCCCTGTCTCTCGCTCTCTCTTCGCTACTCATGGTTGGAATCTAGAACTCAGCAAACTCCTTTGCACACTTCTCCGTGAAGGAGACTCTGATTTCCTCTTCCTCGTAGTCGTCAAAGTTGCTCGTGTCACCAGGACCTTTGCACTTAGGAATAAAGGGAGCTTCCACCTGGAACACACAGGACAATCAAATCACTAAAATGATGCAGCGTAGTGTAATAGACAGAATCAAATGATTCAAATCAAATGAAATCATGCTTGAATTCTTGGTCTGTGGTCGCACTGCAAGACTAATTTGTTGTGATCACATGTCATTTGCTTTTCCTGAAGCCAACTCTTCTATTTCCAATTGTTCTGCTTATTTCTTAGATTTCTCAGAATGAATTTCCATGAACTGCCAGAAAAAAAAACAAAACAACTTTTTGAATTTATTTGTATCATGTGTAGGCAGAAAAGCATTACAGAAACTAAAACCAAAATCAGCAAAGTTTCAAATAAATCAAGACAAAATGAATGAAATATGTGGGTTTTTATGTTCATACGAGTGTTTACTCTGTGTATTCTTCTTGAAGACTGTATTGTTAACATTTAACCTTTATTTACACACCGTCAGTGCTCATTACATGCCTGACTGCCCTAGTAGGGGGATCCCTGTTTGCTGCTGTCCAAAGGTAAAGGAAGGTCTTATCTCTCGATCTCTATCAAAGTGTATGTTTTTTATTATATGAACTTGAAACCATTTGACAACTGTTCCTGCGACTCAGGTTTTATAGAAATAATCTTGAGTTTATGTGGAAAAAAAATAAAAAGGGAGAAGCACTTGGTTCTACTTCTGGTTTTTAAATTATGCTTCAGCATAATTTGAATCCAGCAGCTTCTATGAAAGAAATGTGAGTGAAATACATGTTTTGGGTGTTTAAGACATTTTTCCATTAGCCTAAAATGTGACATCATCTGTGAGGAGGAAGCACAGATGGTGTGAAATTACCCATAGCCACAGATCTAGACTAAAGGCACTCTCACTGACCAAAGTCCCATTAAGGCCATCCTCAGCATCACTTTTCTTTCATCCTTTAGATTTTAAAATGGGAATTGGACTCGATTTGTAGGTGCTACTGCTACACAATGGCTGGCCTCTCACCTTCCTCTGGTAAATGGCAATCCAATCAGTGGTGGCGAACCACTTGTGGCCCTTGATATCGTTGACTCCATTCCTGAGGTTGCCAAAGCGCTTGGTCAGGTCCACCTGCAGCAAATTTCTCAACAGATCTTTCAGGTCTGAGCTGAAGTGGGAAGGAAAGCGAACCTGCAAACAGCAAAAGTGGTGTGAGTGTGCGTTCACAAGCCAAGTGCCTCATGCTATGATTTTTAAATAGACTGCTGGCATCTGGCCTACAGCTGTGCCTTAGTGCAAGCCTACGAGTGGTGCGTAGTGTTGCGAGTGGTGCTGTTTAAATGACATTGTGCCCACTAAAGCTGAATTTGGATGTGATTTGCCTGGTTCTGGCAGGTCTGCTTGTTTGCAGCACTCCACTTTTCCTTTGACCTCTCAATGTGTGAGCCATTTTTGTCCACAGGATCGCTTACCACTGGTAGTTTTTGCACAAAAGACAGAGATGACAGCCAGTTGGGTGCTGAAACTGGCCAACCTAAGGCAAACTACATCAACTCTAAGACTCTGAAGGCACTTGTTTAGTTCGAATGTTCCAATGAAAACTAACTGTTTTTACCGCAGTCACATGACAAACGACTTGCTTAGATGTACAATCTGTTTGACAACTGGTGTATGCACCTAATAAACTGGCACATCTGTGGCTATATGCTGTTGTTTATGGGCTGCAAGATTACCTGAATACATGCTACAAGGTAGCAGTTATTTCTGTGGCAGTGTTCCCTAAACAGATACCCATCTACTTTCTTTTAAAAGATGAAAAAAAAAAAAATAAAAAAAAAAGAGGAGAAAAAAAAAAAAAAAAGAGGATTATTTAGGTCGGCTTCTCTGAACTCACCTTCCCTGATACAATCTTCTCGTAAATCTGAATAGGCTGGTCTGCAAAGAAAGGGGGGTAACCAGCAGCCATCTCATATATCAGCACCCCCAGAGCCCACCAATCCACTGCTTTATTGTAACCCTGGAAAACACAAAGGAAATAAAGGGCAGTCAGATATGTCCTCAAACAAAAACACACACTTAACAATGTTGACAATAGACAGTAAACAGCATATTGTACCTGTATAGTTCTGGTGGGTTTTTTTTTTTTTTCCTTTTAAATGTCCCATGTTGAGAAATGCTCTGCCATTTATATAAAAAGCAGTACTGTTCACCATGGGCCAAGCTGAACACTAACCTTACTGAGGATGATCTCTGGTGCCAGGTACTCTGGGGTCCCGCAAAGCGTCCAGGTTCGGCCCTTCACCCTTTTTGCAAATCCAAAATCTGTTACCTGAGGAAGAGATGGCACAGCTCTGAGTACTAACCCCACTGCAAGAAAAGAAAGACCAGCTAACATTAATTGTTAATGGCTTAAAAAGCAAACATGCTATCCTTGCCTGAATGTAACCCTGCTGGTCAATAAGCAGGTTTTCCGGCTTCAGATCTCGGTAGATGAGGTCCAGTGAGTGAAGGTATTCAAAGGTCAGTACAATCTGGGCTGCGTAGAAGCGGGCGTGTGGTTCACTGCAAAACAGTTCAGCCACAGTATTTACAGTCAACCTGCAGCACATGGAAATGTTTAAGTTGAGTAAACTTAAAGTCACTTTACCTGAATCTACCAATTCTCCTTAAGTGTGAGAACATTTCTCCCCCAGGTACATACTCCATTATCATATACAGGTTACTGTTGTCCTGTAGAGAGATATGGCAGCGTTTTACTTTGACATGCAAAACACATACAAACAAGAGGGGAACATGCCTAGAAGATGACCTTTGTAATGCATACCTTAAAAGAGTGCTCCAGTCGCACCAGAAAGGGAAAACTGACAGCTTGCAGGATACGTTTCTCATTCAGTGTGTGCTCTATCTGCTTCAGCTTCACTACCTGGGGGGGAGGATGGAGGCTTGTTGAGGAAACACAGCTGATCATATTCATTTGACTCATGAAATCATTATTTAAACATAAATCACACAATGACGATATCAATGTATCATCATTGTATTGATAATGCGACAAACATTAGCATCATATTAGAAAGTCACAATCACTCTTTTAGATTTATTCATCGAGCAGTGTTCCTCTTCAATACCGTGCTTTAGGTCCTTTACCTTCTGTTTGTCAAGTATTTTCATAGCAAAATGCTGGCCCGTCTCTTTGTGTTTAACCAGCATGACTCGACCGAATGAACCAGTGCCTAAGGTCTTAAGACGCTCAAAGTGGTCCAATGCCGCAGTTTGCTGAGGGGAAGAAGAGCATGTAAGTCAGAGGAAAAGGGGCATAACATTTTACTAACAACCTGCCAAGAAGAGCCTGATTTTACTTTGACTATTTTTACTACATGATACCTCAGCTAAGCTAAAAGGAATAGTATTATTCCTGTTGTTTTAATATGAATTTAACATGCTGAATTGGACATATAATTTTATTCTTTGAGTTTACATTAGGTGTGCAGCCATTGTAGAAATAAATATATATATCCTCATTAGGCCAGCAGAGGGTGCAATACCCCTTTAAAATAAATTGGAATTAATTTGATCATGGGCGGGGCGACTCCCATGAGTCTGCCTGAGAGTGAGCAAGCGGGTGAAAACACAAGACTGGGCAATTCATGACATATCACAAAATGCAGTATCAAACTGATGTGTCTCCACACACAAAACAACAATATTAGCAGAAGTACAATAAAAGAACACACTGCATTAATAAAACAATGTCGTAAAGATATAATAAAACTACAAAAATAATGCGGAGACAGAATAACCTGAAGTCATTTTTGCACGCTCTCACCTGTGCTGGATTCTCCCATTTCTTCAAGAAATCTTCTTTGGCTTTGGCAAGAAACTCCTTCACTGTAATTAGAAACAAAATGCATATTCATTAGAGAGAGAGACTGTCAGTTTTCAAAAGGTCCACACCTTGACCTAACCTAATCACCAAGTCCCAGGCAATACCACAACATCTGTGTGTTACAATTATGGGAAGGAATTTGCAAGATATTCCTGCAAATGAGCAATAAACCTGTAACTGTGAAGTTCAACAGCTGGTGAGTTAATTTCCTTGTATATAAAAGAAATTAATGAAGACAAAAGAACATCCAGACCCAATCTCCAACACCCAAGAAAACGGATTAAGTGTGACAGAGCTGTAAATCTGTGTAGTACAGGATATCCTGGACTTCTGAGTCTAAAGAAGCTGCAGGGTTCCTTGGCTGAGATGGAAAACATTATGTGCATGACAACAGTTAGCCGGGTGCTTCGCAACTCAGTGCATTATAGGAAAGTGGCAAAGAGAATGCCACTTGTGTGACAACTCTGCTAGTGTTCACCAGAAGGCATGTGGGAGACTGAAACAAAGTGCAGTTTCTATGGTGTGTAATGACAGAAAATATACATCAAGCCTTTTAACTGTCACTCTAAATACTATGTTAGCAGCACATATGATGTGGGGACGCCTCCCTGTAGCAGTACTTTAACACGCCAAAGTGGCCACATCAGCAAATATACCTTAATCTTATCTAGAATTTGTGGTGGCATGTGGACATTGCTATTCAATCAATGTCCATGCAGCCTGAAAAAACCTGAGCAGTTTTGCAAGGAAGACACACAGAGCACACCACAAAAACACCATTATTGTCCACAAGTTGGATTTGGACACAGAGTGACTCATTTATTAGAAATTCCAAGTTTATCTAACTTTCTGAGGAAGCTGGATATCTCACTGATGAGAGTCCATGTTGCCAGCTCACAAGCTGTCTGCTTCTGGCCGAACCAATCACTGTCCGATGAGGGAGGAACTACTGGCATCTACAGGCCTGAAGACAGCGGCTGCTCCTACAGAGGTTAGCACAGATGCTGCTGTGGCATCAGTTCTTTCATAACTGGAGAGAATTTATTCATTGAAAGAAGGGAACAAAAGTGAAGGCTTTCCTCGATGGAAAGATGTTTTTGCTCTTCTCCCAAGTGGGTTTGATGAGAGTTTGATCTACAAACTGGCTGCACTGGTGGTCAGAACAAATGGCCAGGATGTAGAATCTGATTGGTTGGATGCAATAGACAGCTGGTTCCTCCAATCACCTTGCAAAGTGTTTTTTTTTTTTTTTTTTTTTTTAAATGCGCCTGCCCTTTTCCAAACTGTTTCCAAGAAAGCTTTCCCAGATGGTTCTGTGTAATAAACCAACTGCCATTTCAGGTTAAAGTTGATCTTGGTTAGGAAACAAAATTGTGAGTCTAACTAATTCTTGTTTATGGTCAAAATTTTCTGAGGTTCACCACTGTCCTCCCTCTATAGGCCCACACAAGAGAAAACCCATCTTCAAAAGTGGACTGTTAGTTCTGGATGCAAGTCAGGGGATCTCCAATAATCAATGCACCATTGAGGAAGAAAAACATTGATCTGAAATAATAACTCGATCAGTGCTAAGATCCTAACATCAGGGTACGGCGCCTTTAGAAGAAACCAACACCTGGTCTCTGTGAACACAGGTTATGACTTGGAACTGGAACAAAATTACTCATGCAACAGTGTGTATGCAGACACAGACATGTTTTTACAGGCCAACAGCATACAATGCCTGTGAACACATTTTGACAGCTTGGCATACATAGTAACATATGGACAAGTTCATTTTTTTAGTCCTTATCTTTATGAGGCCATTCACCATAGTCTGTGGGAACATGTAGATAACCAACCCTTCCTCATTCCTCAGTCTGTGCACTAGTAATAAAGACCCCAGCACCTGAGGAGGTGCTGCCATTTCAACTGTTAGCCTGGGACATGAGAGAATTGAGGTTGTAAATGTACAACTACTTTTAACATTCATTTCATTGATTTAATTTGTTGTGATGCTGCAGAAGATGAGCAAAGAGCTTTGAGCTTCTCTTAAAACACCGGATTCTGATTACTTGTTTAGCATTGTGTACAAAGCATTTCACATCTATAGAGCTGAACTCAAAGTAGAACCAATGCTAATTACAATAACTTACTAATTTATCAACAATTGAAAAATGGTGGAAACACAAAACCATCTCATGATAATGTGGAATGTCTGTCTAGTTAATCAATGCAAAAGAGCCCAGGGCACAGTTTAAATAAAGCCAGTCAGCTGTCAATAGTGAAAGTGCATAGCAATTTATTCATCAACTTTGTGATATGCATATTTAAACTAATGAGCTTTTGCAGCGATATATTTAAATCAGAAATCAGTGGCAACTATCTACACAAACTTCTCATGAGAACGTTTGTGCATTTGTTGTACACATACACTCAAAGCTAAATGACGCTTAATCCTCATTTAGCTAATGTGATTTCCTGCAAATTCTCTAAAGACCAGCAGCTCCAACAATAGGATGGGAGAAAGCCAGCAAGAACAGCAAAGACCAAAGTTCGCATAAACATGTCAAGAGCACAGTTGCTCCCACAGAGTGCAGTGGAAGCAGACCAGTCGCCGGGGAGAAAACATTTCCCGTGAAAGTTGCTCAACTCCCACTTCCAAGCACAATCAGTCACAAATGGAGCTATTCTTGTCATAACTTGGAGCTACTGAGAGGAAAGACGTGGGTGCTAGTTCAAAAGTAGCTGGGAGCTAAATGGCCAAATCGTTCTTGAAGGAAATATCTTGATCTGCATTCAGACACTCTCTCTGTTAGATTTAGAGGGCTTGGCCGCTATGGCTACCCAGGGGAGTTCCAGGTAATGAACTGATGTTCAACACCCTGACTCTGCTATGAGCCCAAATTCCTTACCATCTGGGATGACTATTGGTACCTCTGGTGCAGCATCTGCCGAGCGCGACCCGGATTCACTTGAGCGTGAGGATGACTCCCTCTTCCCTGCATGCCTTCTGGAGCTCTTCCTGTCACACATTAGCCCTGCAAAGTCTCCCCGGTTCTTCTTCCTTGGCCTCTTTCTCAGAGCCACTGACTCATGACCTATCCTCCCCCTCTGAGAGCACTCTGGTCAGATCAGCTGCCCCCACTCATCCACAGAAACCAGTCAAGTGTCCTTGCCGGAAGGATGTCTTCAGTCTTTCCTGTGACTCTCACTTTGCTGGGGACCAAGTTCAGAAAGTTGCATCCACCTCCAATGTGCAGTCAAAGATAGCATGGAGAGCAGCACTGCTCCCGTTACACTTACACAGATCAATTGGACCCTTGCTTGGTTTGTATCAATATTTATTCTGCACACAAAGTACTCTCTGCTGTTCCCTCTCATGTCAACCACACATGCAAACACACACACATATGCACACACAGAGGCTATATATTGATCTAAACAGGGGCATAATCATCCAGGGGAGGGGCATAAAACACTAGCTGGTATATTTATCCAACCCAGAGAGAAAGTCCTATGGAAAACTAGGCCTAAGCGAAGACCCTTGAGATGAACGAGACACATCTAGATGCAACTAAAACTTTCCCTAATTAGCAGAACCAATCAGATGTCACATCTGCAATGAAAAACTTTCAGGGTCGATCTGGGTGTTTTCAAAATCATAAAAAGTCGCTCTCTCAGGAGACACTAGCAAAGCAGGAGTGCACAAACCGCCATGAAACTTTTTCTCCCAGCCCAAATGCACCAGAGTCTGTGTAGTGCCAGTGCTGAATTGATCCTCCAAAAATCAATCCTACATCTCTCCCCTGGGCCTCGCTGCCCCACTCTGACGCAGGAACAGAAGGGTTATATTGGGGCGAGCTGACCGACATTTAACTGTGAAGCGCGCCAAATCAGGTCCCAGTCTACATCGGGCCTTGTTCAGATGCAGTGCATAAGAAAACAGTCAGAGGGGAAACAGAGCTGCATGTGACGTAGAAAGGTGTTTACATGTGTGTAAAAATGAGAAATAAATGGCCCATATCAGCTGAATACTGGCAGCAGACATTTCAGTGACAGGCAAGCAAGCAGCTACTCTAGCCACCAATGAAAAGCTGTTTTGTATACAACTGTATACCATATAGAAGGAGAAAAGCTGACAGACTGAACTGGAGGTCATTGTGCATGTCCATGTTCAACTCACCTCTATTCAATGCGTGCAGAGTAGAGCTGCAAGAGTAATCGAAATACAATCAAAATCACAATGTGGCCAAGCGAATTATCCAAATCACAGAGGCTGATAAAAGTAAAACGTGTCAAAACTGCAGTGCATGATTAGCAACATAAGCAGTGTGGTGTTAGAGACCTCCAGCTGACAAATCGTATTCTCCAACTACAGGAACTTGTTTTTTTGGTACACCCCCCTCACACCCCTCACATGATCATTTTCATATTTTGCTTCAGTGAAAATAAATTGATGAAAAGGCCATTCTAACTGAAATTGCATATCGGAATATATACCAAGATAATCACAATGGGTTTTTTTCCCTTTTTGCACCCCGTGCAGCACTAATACAGAGAACAGGTTATGTGTCTGTATACATCCATTTTATTGTATTTATGATTATTATTCATTGACCCTAAGGCAAAGAGGTCCAACATGAAGAGTCTTACTTTGTGCTCTTCTATATAGTAATGAAGGTCTGTAATTACATAGTTATTTCAACCTTCACAAAAGTAATTAGTTTTCAACTTCCTACCTGTATAGTAGCTGATGATCATTCTACACTGTCTCTACATGGACAACATAAAATGTTCCCTACATTTCTGTAGCACTGTATGATATTATGCTATGCTTTATTTATAGCAGAGAACAAGTAATGTCGGTAACGCCGCCTATGTAGCCACAGTTTCAGAAGATTAAACCCAACAGGCACAAGGATTCACACTACTACCACACCTGATGATGTGAAAATCCAAAAGAAACTACTGTTCTGTCTGTGAAGCAAAATTTTGCTTTGCTTGCTGCTGGATTTTTGCATCTCAGGATTGTTTCATGGCAGTGTGTTAGCTATGCCAACTGTGAGCTTATCTGAGGTGGCTGATTGGCATTTCAACCATAAGGGCCACTGGAAATCATTGTAGACTTATAACAAAGCTCTTTTTGCTGGAGACAGGAAGTGATGAGCGATCCAAACACAAACCTGCCCCTGTTACACAAACCAGCTGCGTGCAGAGCAGGGGCAGGACGTGAACCATAGTTTATTTTTAGACTGAGGGAGTTGCACTTTGACAGGGTGCCACCTCATTATATGGCCAAATCCAAAAGGTACAAGATTCAATACAGCCATCACTGGTTGTGAGAACGTGTGTGTTGCACAGATGTGTGTGTGAAGTACAGAAAAATATTTCCAGGCTATTAAAAAGTAATAAAATCAGAACCCAATGACACAAGAGCATTCATCACACTGTAACGCTGTGTACTGTAAACCATGGCACCATGACAGACACTTCCAAAATAATAACCGGGAAATGTTTCCTTGCTATAGTTCAAAGGAAAACAACAGCTACCACAGCAGAGACAAACAAAAGGGTGCTGTGTGCGTGTGTGCATATACATATATCCACACACACACACACACGCACACACACACACACACGCACACGCACACACACACATCTTGGTTTCTGGCCATGATACCATGTCTGCCAACAGGAGCGATCACTCCACCAGAGCCAACAGGTAATGAGATGAATTTAGTCACAAGCTTTCAGAAAAAAAAAAACAAAAAAAACAATAGCTTAATTATCTGTAAAACGAATGATCTTGAGCGCAGCGTGTGACTGGCTAAACTAGTGGAATATAGCATAGCATGAACCGCAGCTCCACCCCTAACCCATGCTCCTGTCGAGCTCCAGGATGAAGACTCACTCCAGCAGCAAGCCTCTAGCTCCTCCTGTGGTTGGTCATATCTGCCTTCTCCACTGCCTGTGTCCCCTAAACAGGGCCCAGCTCGGTGAAACAGCCTTCCTGCCAGCCTGTGAATAACAGACATCCTAAAAGGCTGGAGGAAGCCAGCTGATAGTCTGTGTAGAGTCTCAACTTTGCAGTACGTCCAGATGCTCTAACAAGCGGGAAATCCAGAATATGTGATGCCCACAGCGTCTTTAAGGCCAAAACTTAAAGCTATCCTGGCTGGCTGTGTTTGGTTTACAGAGCAGTAGAGACGATGACCAACTGTGCAGAGCCTGGGCTGGACCTTCCTTGCTCCTTCACTTCCTGCTGCAGTTCAGTGTCTGTCCGCCCTGCTCCTTCCTGTGGGCCAAAATGAGCTTTGTATACTAGGGCTTTATGCTCATCTTCTCCAGCCTGGAAAGTTTAGAGGAAACAGACCTTGTGCACCTGAAACAGCTCTCGACACTCTTTCCATTTTCCACAGAAACCAAAATGAGCTGCAATGTTGTCCTCAATCTCTAGCTGTGCTGTGGAAAACTACGCTGCTGGGTGTGGGCTGTGAACCCCTGGTCTGCACCTGTCTCTGGGGATCAGGGTGGGTCCAGAGCGATCAAGCTGATAAGGATGTGAAGCATGACATGTGAACAAACCTCTTGCCAGCAGTGCCTCCTATGTCCTTGCTTCTTACCTGGTAATCCCAAGATTTCAACCACTTCCAAAGCATTCGAAAAAAAAAAGCATAACAAAACCTTTGAGCTAGAACCTGAAAGTAATGGGCCTCGTTACACAGGTTAGCAGTGATGGGTTAACGTTAGAAAGAGAGAGACTTGAGCCCATATTTCACACCTACTCTCTACCAGCAACAAGGAGCTGACACTCATTTTGCAGATACCTGTTCAGACTTTGCACACTTCAGCGTTATTTGTGGTGTCATGGATAAAAGCATAAAATTGTTTCTGACTGGTAGAACGCAACCCGAATTCTTAGAACAGGAATTTTATTGTAAAATAGACTGAAAATCTTCTATGGTTTAGTAGTTAAGACTGAGGGTCATATTTGTACATAATTCATTTATTTTGCTAAAAATCCCCCCCCCCCCTTTTTCTTTTTAAAAAGTTTGTTCTCAAAGTGATGATTGAGAAGTTCGTCAACAAAGTGAAAAGTAATGGGCCACCCAGAAAGGTCCGTGGGAGCAGAGCATCCCTCACTCCATGTCACACACGCACACAAACATTTGTGCACACGTACTGGGTGACACATACAAGTGCCCTTGTTCTAAATGCTGCTCATCACATGATGTTCAAGAGACTCCTAAACTCCAAGTTTCTGCCTGGAGAGGATCACCCTCATGCATCATATGACCCTGTCCTGGTGGCTTTTTCCTTCACTGATAACAACCAGCTCCCTCTACTCACTGACTGTCAAACGCAGTCTGTGGGACTCTGGTTCACATTAGAATTAGGACCCGACTCATCACTTGCATAAACAACCTGAAATAACGTGCATCTCTATTCTGGATTCCAGTTTCTGCATTACTTATAAGCACATCACCATCTTTATACGGAGAAGAATGAGTTATCCTGCAGTAACTGGGTTATGAATTAAACTTTGCATTGTTATTGCAACCTTTAAAAACCTTATGAGAGGAGGGGGAACAAAAAACATCTGCAAGACATGAACCACAAAGAAACCTATGACTGTTGTATAAGGCTAGTTGTTGTCATACTCACTGGCACCTCTGAATATAACCTGGGGCTTTTAATCACGAGCTTTCCCACAAAATCAGCGGAGAGAATGAATAACATCCTTTGCTGTTCGGTTGAGATGAACACGGTAACAGCAAAACAGCTTGCTTTAGGTGTATATGCGGATATGAATGGCCACTGGTTGTCTTTCATGGGGCTGCAGCTGAAGTTGATGGCGTAAAGTTTAGCATATTCTGCTCGATCACTTGGAAAACAGTGAAATATGGCGGTATTGTGGAGGGTGTCTGGGCCTTGTTGCACTGCACAGCTGTTATGTTGTACTTTATATATTTCGCTGCCATTATGGAAACAGGAAATGACTACAGCAAAGCCATCCAACGAAAGGCAGCATGATATACCCAGCTGCTGCAGCCACGGGTTAAAGGTACTCACCGCTCTCCATCTCATTGCCCTTCTTTGCGGTGGGCGTGTTGCCCATGATGGCAGGCTGATGGTGGAGTCCCTGGGTTCGGGCTGAGTTTTCCTTCACAAGTGGTAGAGTGATGCTACGCCGCTAACGCAGTCGCTGGGCTCAACGAAGCTGACAGCTAACTACTAGCTAACAGCTATCATTATTGGCTAATAAGTGTGAATATGTTTCTTCAGGTACTTTTCCGCAATGAGTTCGGAAAACTCCAGCCAAGCGAGTATATCCAAGTCTGCAGCTAACACTAATGCTTTAAGTTGGCTAGGTTAGCACGGCAGCTAACTCTAGCAGAGATGGCCAGTGGACGTTAGCTTGTTAGCTTGCAAATTTCCAAGCGAGCACCGGCAAATCAAGACGGCACTCGACTGTCCTTTATTTCCAGACTTGGTTTATCCAAAATCCAGTCCGTGGCATTAGACAGGTCGTCGAAAGCTGTTTTCCGGCTGTCTACCGAGCAAGCTAGCGTTAGCTTTCAGCGTCCCTCGCAGTCGTATCCTGGCCTGACCTACCCAGGTGCTATCTCTGTGTAGGCAGGCCTCTTCAGTTGAGAACCAGATAACAAAAGTGGTGTCCAGGTTATTCGTATTTTCAGCTGTTGCTTATTTCAAACGGATATCTCTCCATTCGTCCCTGAACCAGCCGTCAAATGCAATGGTTTCCTGGGGGCCGACCATCTGATAATCGATTCCTAAGATCAACAGACCCCTTCCATTAATCTTCAGACCGCAAGGGAAACTCCAGTCATCCATCCAGCGAGTCCCGCCTCTGAATGGATCTGATTGGCAACACTCACAGACAGGAGTCACAACTCGACCGTTGATTGGCTGAGCGTCAAAAGAGCCAATAAGTGCATTGATGCGATTCGCCTGTTAAATGTCTTAGTCCCGCCCCCCGAGCTCGCTAGCAGCCAATACGCCCAAAACTGTAGCTGTTTTTTTTTTTTTAATTTTTGCTATAAATCCTCAATTACTTGTATTTATCAAACTGGGTTTCGTACAGAATTCAAATCTAATGTAACGATCTTGCAATGCTGATGAGATTTACAGTGCAGTATTTTCGAAAGCCAGTTCTGTAGCCAACCCCTTTTTTTTTACCCAACCGATCTGTGATTGGATGTGACGTTAACACAGGCTATTTTTAGTAAAATGTGAAAATAAAAGGGGATACTCACTCTGATATATGTGTTACAGTGTTGGAACTCTGCTGTGTCTAACGTTATCATGATAAAAATTACAAACGTGTGGTATGGACAGGACAAGGCCAATAGTAAAAATATATGTTTCCAGAGCAGAAGGATTCAACAGTAGTTAACATCCTGGTTTCCTGCTTCTGTAATCAATAAGTGAATGTGAAAAACAAGCCCATGATTAGACTTAGTGACAAAGTTCTCACTATCACACAGAAACATAACAAATACAATGTTATTTTATTTGGAACACAAAATTGCAAACAGAAAAACATGGAGGAAGTTATACAGCCCATACAAAGCCCATTCAAAACTCCACAATCTAAGTGGGAAAATGTTTAAGTGCAAAAGGAATTTGAACACAAATATAACAGCAGATTATCAAATTCCTGTACAGCAACATATTGCAAATGATTTGCCTATTGCTTCAGTGCTGAAAACCTCTTAAATGGGTACAAATCCATTTTGCACCAACAGAAAAGGAAGGAAGGAAGGAGAGACAATCACACCACAGCACTCTGCTCTGTTTCAGTTCAGCTGCATTATTTCATAGTTGCTGTTTTCCCTTCCATGAGTTAAACTATTTGAATATTGCTTTCAGCACCATGGAAAGGAATTTGCAGCCATTAGTGATGATTACTCCATTGGGTTGTTTATAATCTTCCTTGAAACAAATACTCTTCTGAAGCCCAAGGTGAGAGTTCATTTGTGACAACAAGCCTCAGGGAAATACGGGCAGCTGTAAGGCAAAGATGTTTGTACATCCACACTAGAATGTCCACAGGCATTCTCCAAAAATAAGGACTTGAGATTTATTTTCTTTCCGGTCATATCTTCCTTTGGGTAATTTCTATAAGCAGTCCATGGAGTTATCTGGTAGTATTCCTAGAGGTGGGGCCTTGCCTGGAAGACAGGATGGAGGGAGCATGGAGTTTGATGTGGGATCCACATTTTCAGAGTCTTCCATTCGCTCTGCACAGCCTTCCCAGTTTATATGGAATCTGGTAACACGTGGGTTTGATGCCAGAATATTTCTCTGGAGCTGAAAAGGAAAAACAGAAAATAGTCACAAATGCTGCAGCATATTATTATTAGAAAAATATGATTCAACTTCAGTTATGTCTTGACTATTTGACTGGGGAACTTTCAATTACATGCAGCTAATTCGTGCTAAAGTGCATCCTGTTGCCATCAGTTAGCAATACAGCCAACTTCATTTAGCATCTAAACTGATTGCAAGAAAGTGTGAGCTCTGTAGATCAGACTGATACAAAAGGTACCAAATGGTATTTCTTCAATGATAAATAATCACATCAACTATATCATATCCTACATGAAACTACACCTTTGCAACTGTCATCACTGTAATCCCTCATACACATATTTGCTTTTACACCTGTGAGTGAAAGGTTTCATTCCAAATGTCAGCCACCTTAAAAATGTGACACCTACAAACAAAATCCTTTGTCATTACAGCAAAAATCACAACAGTTTATTACTGAAGTTACCACCAGAATTAAGAACTGCTTAGAGAACAGAAATATTTCTTCTTAACTAGTTACGTAATCTCAAGGATTTGATAAGATTATTGGTCATTATTAAAGGATCAACCGTTCTTAGCATTTTAGCATGTGTTCCAAAGTGCAGGCACAACAGAATGAAGAAATTCAATTACTGCTCGATGGCTACAGTTGTTCTTGCTTTTTGGGGCTAATAAAAAACAAACAAACATGTTTGTGTAGTATATTATACATTTTAATGGTTGGATAGTGTTTTTTTTTTTTTTCAAAAACTTTTTGGACTGACTTTATGGAAGAATTAATTCAAAACTAAGAGAGCACTATACATTCAAGTAAAGAGAAAACGTTATATTTTTATTTCCTAAAACCAGTGAAATAAGCAGTGGTATAAGAACTTTGGTATAAGAACTGTTCAGAATTATCAACAAATCAACCATTAGTCTGACCTGAGTGTAATCTGGCTTGATTGGTGGATTTTCACGAAGCTCAGGGTCTGTGTATTCATTGTTCACATAGTAACCAATGCGAATGAATTCCTGGCCACGATATGTGCAGGTAATCAGCACTACAGTTACACCAACAGCGTCACTTTCGGGGATCAATCCAGTGTTTGGGGCATCAGCCTGTTGAAATAAGAAAAAACGCAAAGACACAAAAGTTTAAAGAATGTTAATTTTAGAAATATTCACTCTCTTCTGCTCAGACAGGGATTATAACCTCACCTCTGTGATGCAATCTGTAATCAGAAATTGTTAGTATGAAAGACAAAAATATAAAAATCCTATTTTGACCATGTATTTGTGCATATGTGGTTTATGATATGATTCAATAGAACTTCCATAAATTGCTTCTCAATTAATCAATAATTATAGAAAATTCAGTGGAATCAATAAGCATCTCAGTCAGTTTTATAGAACATTTGCATGAAACTCCTCCAGCAAACCTGCTTGTCTTCCAAATGGGCCAGTAACAAGTTATATATGTCACTTACACTGACCAATTCATAATGTCTGACTCAGCCTGCATTTAGACAGGTTATGTTGTGGAGGTTGATTGTTTCATGTCCTGGTGAGACAATGAAATACAACCTGGGAAGTACATCTGGAGGGATGCGGTTGCATCAAAAGTTCAAGTTCTACTTTTTTGCTGCATGATGCAACATCATTTTGGACAATCTCCCACGTATCAGCACACTTTCCCTATTCAAATGGGCAGCATTTTGAAAGAATAGTAAATCTCTCTGTAACACAGCCTATTACTGTACTCTCTGGGTGTCTGGGGTGGTTTATGTTCCCATATAGCTCCACAGAGACATGTGAAGTGTTTCTAGTCTAACTCAACAGCTACACAGTGTGAAATGATACGCAACAATTATGAGGCTGCATTACTGATATGGCCAAATGAATAGGTAGTTAGGGAACAGGCACTGCAATAGTCTCCTGGATGTCTGGAATATGTTAAAGTAGTTGTTTGTTATATCTGATCTTTCAAAATGCTTTGTGAATAATTAAAATGCTGAGCAGGTGAGGAGACCTCTCTTGCATTGTTGTTTTAAAAGAACAATGCAATTGTCAATGTTGGTGGTATGATATAATGTAATAAAAAGCAATATTACTCTTACCAGTATAAACTATACTTTGCCCCACGAAACACTGTTTTTTTGCCCTATAAAACACACCTGAAACACAAACATATGTCTCCCAGCAGGTACAGGTCCAACCAGGACGGAGTCAAGGATTTGGTCATATTCTTCACTCTCTGCTGAGCCAACATAGATGATCTTCCACTCCAGGTCTACAAAACAAAAACAAACCGAAGTTATGTTTCATTTTAAAATGGGAAGTGACACATGCAATGCCGATACAGCCTGTTGGTTCCTGAACTGATGAACCAGAAAAATATACCTATTTCAACAGATAAATTATTAATGAGTAATCTGTTAATAAATAAAAATACCAAACATGGCTTGAGGAAACTTTTCCATTTACAAGAAATGTATCTGTTTTCAGTTTCACTCCTGCTAATTATTCATTTATATCACCATGCCTACTTTTTCCATAACAGAAAGCTGAGATACAAAGAAATGTGTCCAGAGAGAGTCCTAAATACAAAAGGCATCTAAATTTGCAAGTCAGTATATTATGAACAATAAAGCAGACAGTAGAGCTGTTGGTATACCCAATTGGCAGGTTATTTGAAACAGAGCTAGCGCTGACACCAGTTTTTGGACTTAAAGTTCTGTAAAAGTAGATTAAGTCGACACCAAACTTGGTCATCTACTGTCCAAACATATTACTGTCACGTGCAATACTTGACAAATACTTTCACAATAAAGAGCTGTATGTGTAACCTCAAAAATATGACATGAAAGCATTTCAAGGTCTATATTAGCACAACAGTACACATTAGCATATTTAAAGTTTCACTGGATGATTAACTTTAAAACGTGTGTCCACCGTGGGGAACATGTTCAGCCAAGTTGGGTCACCTTACTTTAATGTTGCCTTGTTTGTTAACGTTATCTCTCGCGACGCGGATGACTTTCTGACTAAAATTAGCCAACGTAGCTAATACTGCGGTTAGCCATTAGCAATTTTACACAGACTGAAATAGCAACATGCTCACGGTTTGGCCTCAGAGACTCAATAATGAAAGTGTTCCTTTGAGCCTACCTTCGGGGAGGTCCTCCATACACTCAAAGGTTATTTCAAACTGGAAAGGGTTTCCAAAAGGGCTCGGGTTATCCAGGACAGCCACATTCAGCACCTGTACCTTCGCCATTGTTGCTGTAGCGCTAAAACGAGGCTAACCGAAAACAAACGTTCAAACCAGTTTCCCGGGGAATGCTTTAAAAGCAACACTACCACTACACAGACGAAATAGCCGGCGTCAACGCTAAAATATGCCAAACACTTTCGCTTTCACTCAATTTGAGCCTTATTTTTACGACTAAATGCACTCTAATCACTTAATTAATGTACAGAATAACCAGCTTTCATTGAATTTTGAGGATGGAGATACCGCTCTCCCGCCGCTTTGACTGTCCTGCCGCGCATACGGCAAGCGGTAAGTCTTTGCAAGAGGGGCCGCCTCCATTAGAAAAGGCAAAACGCCTACAGTGGCCCTCTAGTGGCACGAATTAAAATGAGTAGGCATTAGGCAGTAGTAAAAAGCAGACTGCACACTGCTTTTATTTTTAATTATCTTTAATTATTTCAACCATAAACACATAATATTATTAAAACGTGGCATTTAAGCCTCTGATCTATCAACTCTAAGTCAGCCCAAGGGTTTCACATTGGCATATTTACCTTAGGTTGGGAAATACAATTAGCATTAAACCCTCCCAGGAAGGGTGGCAGGCACATCTCACAATACTGTCCAATGCAACCATACAATCATACAATACATGCTTGAAAATAAATTAAAAAATAGCTAGATATAGATATTGATATGTAAAGGTTTCTTTAAAACTATTGCCAGACTATCTGCTCATCTGATTTCCAGACCCTGAGTAGTATGCCTGCAACCATAATCTGTGAGACAAGTGACTGATGCTTTTTCAGTAGAAAAGTTTCCACATTGCATGACTCAGCTGAGAGGAAATCAACATATACCAGCAGGGAAAAGAATCTCAGTATTCCCACTAAACTGAATGTATTGTTTTAAACAGAAAGTGCTTTCCTCCGGCCAAAGACTTGGCAGAAATTTTGTCTTCCAGTCTACTAAAATATGTCTATCTGAACCAGAAGTGACTGACATTTGAAAAATAAACGAATAAGTAAATGAATAAACAAACAAAGGTGATAGGTTGATTGAAGAAAAAGTTAATGGCCTACTAACTGTTCATCAGATTGTTCTTAGTTTTTCTACAGTGAGGACGGTAAACATTGCTCATGCACTGGTAAAAATGAATACATTTTTTAAAATGTTGAACTGAAAACCACCCCTTCATAACCCCTTCTGCCTGCGCATTTGCATCATTCACACCATTCAAATGTCTTTTCCAGTGACTGGAAATATTCAGATCACTGGAAATATTGTCTATTGAGTGTGTGATGTCTAATCTTCCCATATATCACTGCTACAGGAGTTGCTTTCCCCTGCTTTAAAAAACAAACAAACAAACAAACAAACAAAAAAAACGCCTCAGTGCTCTCACACATCCTGCAAATGAAAGCTGCCTGACCACCACAGATTAGGCTCTGAAGCAGCCTACATTTTCTTTGCCCCTCCGAGTCTGAGAAGGGGGGAGATTAGGTGAGGATTAGAGCCCACTGGACCAGCCGGCCGCCGAATTCATCCTTCAAATATCCCAGGAATGTTGATATCCTTTCTCGTGTTGGGGTGGGTGGTGGTGGTGGTGGTGGGGGCATGAAACCTGGTGGAGGCGCTATTTCGTGCCACCGCCATCACACAGGTCGCAGTTGCAAGGTGGTACAGTCATTGTGCTCCCGCAGGTGGGAACAAGTGGCATCACACTGTTGCCTGTTATTGATAGAAATACTTTAAATCAAGTCTCAGAAACTAAAAAGGAAAATAGCCTGCGATGCAAAGGTAATTTTATTATTATTTGAATTGTTATTATTCAGACTGTTTGGGGGGATTTTTATTTTTTTATTTTTTTTGAAGTAATGGAGTCTGTTCTGCTTCACTAAACTGCGCTTTTCCTCGACTTTGTTACAAAGGAGGATCTGTCTGCTCTGCTGCAGGTAGAATAACTGCGCCCAGGTAATGTAACACGAAACTGAACCATGTGACCAATGGCGATTTGGAGAGTAGACGGCGGGGGGGAAAAAAAAACTGCTTTCCATAAAGCACCAACTGGCAGTGGGAGTCGAGGATGTAGCTTGGCACCGAAGGATCTATTTCAACATTTGTATGAAAACACCCCCCCCCCCCTTTTTTTTTTTTTTTTTAATGATTATTGTCTTTGGATGTTACCTGTCGTTGTCACTGGACGAAACCATATGTTGCAGTTTCAGTTTTGACAAGGTGAAGCGGAAGCAACATGGTTCATTCGTGAGGAGAATCAACCTGCTCGGTGTTTCCCGTTTGCTTTGACCACCTGTAAACAGCTGGATCATGGGTATGTGCTCAATATCGACATGGAAACTGAACTCAGCAGCATCAAATATAATAATTTTGTCGCAAATGAGAAAGGGCTGAACTTTAAAGCTGCATGCCGGGTTGAATACATGCTATTTATAGCTTTCATGTGGTCTGAGCAGGTTTATGGTGATTCAACATCAGGCTGAATGTGTGACTCAGTGGCTTTATGGTGTTGCTGCTTCACTAAACCCAGACTAAAGGAATATGTGGTGGTGAATTTAAAAACAAAACAAAACACATTTATCTTTTCTATACTGATGATAATGTCTTCAGGTGTTCAACGAGGGCAATAAATCCACACAGTGAATTTTAGACCTAATGAAATGGACCCAAGCTGATGATCTTGAAGTCCCAGCCTGCCCTCGCTCGGTCCTGCTGGTCACGGGTAGAGATGGCAACATATCGGGATGTGCCGGCCGTCGTCCGTGGTGTTGTGGTTGGGAGTGTTCTACTGCTCTTACTGAGCAGTAATCCTGCGTGGGGTGAGTCAGTAACCATCTCCTCAGCCTCAGCACTCCCACCTCCCACACAGATGAACCATCCTTCTGACCACACCTACACACACACACACACACACTGTTAAATCCTGCAATGATAAATAAATAGTAATAATAATAAAAAAAAAAAAAAAAAAAAAACACGTTAGGAGACATACCAGAGCAAATCTGAAACATGCACAGACTTGTCAGCAAGTACAGCACTAAGAAACGGATTAAGAAAGATGCTGTGCTGTTTTAGAAAGAGGCACATTTGTATCCGGTCTAGAATATTATCTGCTATCAAGAGATCTCTTTTTCACAATGAGTCTCCTTTTTTTTTTTTTTTAGCATGGCTGCCCCCTCCTGTGACAGCCCCCCACCCCCCACCCTCCCCCTTTGTTATCAGGTTGTACTTTTGTCCTTGCAAAGTTTACTATTTGCCCATGTGAATGATTGACTCTGAAAATGTTCTCAGGGTTTGCTTCGGTTTCCAAAATAATACTTTCTCTTTAAAGTGACTCTAAGTACTCTTGTGATGTGTAGGACAAGCAAACAAAACAACATCAGATTTGAGAGTCGTGTGTTTGTGTGTTGTCTGACTCAGCTGACTGTATAGCTGCAGTTCACTCTGCATTCCTGAGCTCCCCCCCACCCCCCCCCACCCCCCCATCCACTCTGCTGCTCAAGTAGTTACTATGCAGTTTCATGTTGTCACTTACTAATCACAAGGCTGCACATGGATAAAATAGATGGAAACAGCAATAGATATCTGTTATGCTACATTTCATGTGGCTGAAAGCAACCTCTGCTGTTCTTTTTGTGTCAAATAAGGTCACCACTGCATTTAAACAGGAGTTTAACTTAGATGTATAAATAGTCACACTTTAAAGGTCGCAATGGGTTTTGGATTTTTGTCTTTATGACTGAAGGGCATTGATCTTTTGGCCATGACTCACTTGTGCAGAGTCACATCTTTGTCATCACGCATTTGTGCATTTTGCACCGTGTCAAACAAATAGATTTTAACGACCCCCCCCTGGAAACCTGCATGTTCACGTGTACCCAGAGGAAAAGTTCAACAATACTTTCCTTAAAATGTAATATGTAGCTGAAGCAGCAGCCCTTTAGCTTAGCTTAGCAATAAGACTGGAAAACAAGTGCAAAACAGCTAACTTGGCTCTGTCTGAGGGAACAAAATCCACTTCCCAGTACCTCTAAATCTTACAGATTAACATGCTGCATCTCGTTGTTTAATCCATGCAAATCCCAACAAGTAAAAGCTTCATTTTGCAGTTTAGAGGTCTTGGACTATTTCCTTGCCAGGACCAGTAAAATTCTCTGGTTGGTTGGAAACTACTTCACCCAACTGGTTTATTTCCAAAAAATGTGTAACTATTCCCTTAAATTCATTTAGACCAGGTAATGGCACAATGTTAAGGATAGATTTGCTTACCAGCACTGTGATCACCTAGTTACTCAAAAACTCAACTTTCCAGGCCCTCAACAGAAATCCTTTCCTAAAGCATCCTAAAGAATTTTTTAGTTAATGTACAACCCCAATAGGTTAACAGCAGTTTGGAGCCCTATACTCAGTTGGATGTAGTATATACAGACTTTATTAGCTTGCATTGCACACGGTGAATTTTAACTATCGTCCCTAATGTTTCTGCTCTTTTTACAGGAAGTCTTACCACCCCTTCAACTATCACGACTGCTAATAACAGCAATGTGACTGAAAATGTGAGTGAAATTTATCATTTTTACAACATAACATCAGAAAGTATCTAGTTTCACCAGATTGACCCATGTCCTGTGTTTTTTTTGTCGCTCTCTATTTTTTTTTTATTTATAGACAACCAACATTGCAGCTATCGTGGCCCCTACAGTCACTCTGGGTGTGCTGGTCATAGTGTTGGCTGTTCTTGGCTGGGTCTTCTGCGTGGTGAAAAAAAAGAGGCAGACTGAAGGGACATACAGACCCAGTGCTGAGGAACAGTCAGGTGCACGCAGCGTGGCGGCACCAGATGCACTAAAGTTACCAAAGGAGGAGAGACTCATTTGAGATGTAGCGCTTTATGTTCCAACAAACTCGGAGGCTGCAAACACGTGCATGGCATCACTGGAGCGAGACAAGGCTCTCTGCTTTTTAACTGATCAGTGGAAGACAAATACTCCAGGTTTAAGAGAGGACTGAGTACCATAACACAATCGTTTACTCACCGCTTCAATTCATCTTCGTCATCTTCAGCAGCTTCAGCTTCCAGTGGATTTTAAGACAATCGAACATTTCAAGGAGGCTCTGAACATTTCTTCTGCACATGACAAACAGGACTGGCAATATTTTACCATCACTAATAATTTTAATTGACATGGTTTTCTTGTTTCTTGATGCCTCAATATTCACTTTACTGGATTTGATTTAGTATATGATGAAATACTGTCACTGGCAAAAATCTACACCGACCCTTTACCTCAAGCTTATTTAATCATTTTGTTCCACAGAGCCCTGATGAGTCCATTGCATTTTCTTTTGCCTAACAATGAGTTTAATCAAACATCTTATCACAATGCAAAGCCCTTGATTTTAAGGAACCTGCTGTGTGATAAAAATGTTATACTGGAAAACGATACTCTTCAAAAGCAAATGGATGTTTACACTTGAAGTATTCTTAAAGATCATTCTAATGTAAAGTTGCATTATTTAAAAAAAAAAGTCACTTCATCCAATCAACCATGCAAGCACAATCAAGCATGTTTTACATTGTCACAGCATATTTATTCATACATTTGTCAAATTAATTACAGCATGTTTGTATAATAGATGAATAATTAAACTTCACAAAGTGTTTCCAAAAAGTGCTTGTCCGGACTTTCCGGAAAATACACGTCACTAAAGGTATAATGATAGGAGTTATGGAGCAGTTGGACATTTCCTAACTCACTGAATCACCATTGTGGGCAACAAGCTAGAATTAGAGGCCTAAAAAGTCTGTGCAGCAAATAAAAACAAGTCCCTAACTAGGTATTTGTGCAGGGAGTGTTTTAGGATGATAAAACAGAAAGGCAGATAAGCACTCATGGTTGCCAGAGTGAAGTTCAAGTTCAGCCCCTCAGAGTACTTGAGAAAGTCATTTAACTGAACACTGAAGCCATTGTTAGTCTCCCTGGGGAAAAAAAAGGTTTTCTATAATGTAATGAAAAATTATAGAGTGAGTTTAATTGTTGATTCAGAGGTCATTCATTCATCTAAATATGTGAAGACTAGATGAAGGGTAACATCACGAAACGTTGCCTTATACTGTTAATACGTGTTTTCTGGTCAGAACATTCATGTAATGTCATTAGCATTGTGGTGGATGTTAAATAATGCTATCATCTAATTAAGTTTAGATTAGTAATGAGCTGGTTATGCATTTGAAGGGTCCACTCAGATTGAGTTGATTTTAATTGATTTCAAATTTCTGACTTAAATCAGAGACATCAACATCAACATTAAGTTTAGTTTTCATCCCTGTTCAGACTGATAATATTGGAAGCCATTGACCGACATAGAGCTCTGCAGAAAATTTTCAACTAGAAAATATATTCAGTGAGACTCCTCGCTGATAAGAGGGGCCTCTCAAAATAAAACCCCTGATTATTTGCAGAGGAATTTTATTTTCATGAATATAATAATAATAAATGTGAATATAATGAATATAAATAATTTCTACTTTAGCAAACTGTTCTCGTTGTGCTGTGTAGTGTATTTGTGTTACGCCACTGTCTGTTTCCACAGTCTGAAATTCCAATTAATTTTTTAACTTAAGACTTGATTATTAATATTTTGATTCCTAATATGTGGCTCAAACGCTGAACTACATTTGTTTGATTTATTCGCTCAACTTTAAAAGCATCTCAGACTAAAATAAGGATGGTTAGTCCACTTTGGCATTCAATACAATATTAGCACCTCGTGACAGATTTGTATTGTCATAAATGAACTGTTTTGACCTTCAATAGGTTTGCCACATGCTTGCGACCCTTCATTGACTGACTGCTCAACATTTAAATCATGGTATCGAGAATTTTTTTCATGGATCCCAATATTCATGTTTTGACCCCTTTAGGTTTAGAAGCATCTCCCAGGCCATCGTGTTTCAGAACAGACACTGAGGTGCTGCAAGGTCTGATAATGTCATGTGAAATGAATCAATAAAAAGTCAGGCAGTAAAAGTGGCCTTTTAATCAGAATTTAATCATACTCCAATTTCAAGGCTTCACAGTTAAAACCACTTGCTGTTGAGTTTGGCAAGAGAATGACAAGACAGATGCAAGGGTGTCAGTAATTCAGTGCATTCACAACATACAAAAACATTTTAACCAAGGACGTCACTAGTATCAGTTAACATCAATGTCTAACACTAGAGCAATAGTGATCTAGGTGGTGACAGTTTTTCAGTGTGGCGGACCATTCAATTCATGTTGGACAGGGATGAAAGGGATGCAGTCAGGGGGGATGGTTGAGGTGAGATGAGGTTTGGCAGCTGGGTGCGGAGGTTTTTATGCAACTTCCTCCTCTCCCTCTTCCTCAAACTCGCCCTCCTCGGCGGTGGCGTCCTGGTACTGCTGGTACTCGGACACCAGGTCGTTCATGTTGCTCTCGGCCTCTGTGAACTCCATCTCATCCATGCCCTCACCGGTGTACCAGTGGAGGAAGGCCTTGCGGCGGAACATGGCGGTGAACTGCTCGGAGATGCGCTTGAACAGCTCCTGGATGGCCGTGCTGTTGCCGATGAAAGTGGCGGCCATTTTGAGGCCACGTGGTGGGATGTCGCAGACAGCTGTCTTCACGTTGTTTGGGATCCATTCCACGAAGTAGCTGCTGTTCTTGTTCTGCACGTTCAACATCTGCTCATCCACCTCCTTCATGGACATGCGGCCCCTGAACACTGCAGCCACGGTGAGGTAGCGGCCATGACGTGGGTCGCAGGCAGCCATCATGTTCTTGGCGTCGAACATTTGCTGGGTGAGTTCAGGCACAGACAGGGAGCGGTACTGCTGGCTGCCCCTGCTGGTGAGGGGGGCAAAGCCTGGCATGAAGAAGTGAAGTCGGGGGAAGGGCACCATGTTGACAGCTAGTTTACGGAGATCAGCGTTGAGCTGTCCAGGGAAACGCAGACAAGTGGTCACTCCACTCATGGTGGCAGACACCAAATGGTTGAGGTCTCCATAGGTGGGGGTGGTGAGTTTAAGTGTACGGAAGCAGATATCATACAGCGCTTCATTGTCAATGCAGTAGGTCTCATCAGTGTTCTCTACCAGCTGATGGACGGAGAGCGTGGCGTTGTAGGGCTCCACCACAGTGTCGGACACCTTAGGGGAGGGCACCACGCTGAAGGTGTTCATGATACGATCAGGGTACTCTTCGCGGATTTTGCTGATGAGCAGGGTGCCCATGCCAGAGCCAGTGCCACCACCCAGGGAGTGAGTGAGCTGGAAGCCCTGAAGGCAATCGCAGCTCTCAGCCTCCTTCCTCACTACGTCCAGGACAGAGTCCACCAGCTCGGCTCCCTCAGTGTAGTGGCCCTTGGCCCAGTTGTTTCCAGCTCCACTCTGGCCTGTAGTCAAGAATATTACATTTTCATGAGGTTATGTAGAAAACACTCATTACTCACTAAATTCCCATAGCTTACCAAAGACAAAGTTGTCAGGCCTGAAGATCTGCCCGAAGGGACCGGACCGGACCGAGTCCATGGTACCAGGCTCCAGATCCACCAGGATGGCTCGAGGTACATACTTTCCACCTGAAATGAACCAATGTGGATCAATGGTTTCATTCTTGTTAAGCTTAGTGCTTTTGGTAAAACAGACAAATGAGCATGCAAATAATTTTCTAAAGACAGAAAGCTGGGTAGGTGGAGGAGGAAATTAAACTGCACATTATGTTGGGTGTGCATTGTAGCTGAATCTGTTGCCTACCTGTGGCCTCATTGTAATAGACGCTGATCCTGTCTAGCTGCAGATCACTGTCTCCATGGTAGGTACCAGTGGGATCAATGCCATGCTCATCACTGATCACCTCCCAGAACTGAGAAAGAAAAAAACAACAGGCGTGGTAGGAGAGGAGGGAGACCATTTAGCCAAAGGTTAAAAAAAAAAACAAAAAAAAAACAATAATGTAATATGCTGAAAATAGGTAACTGTGCAGACACCCACCCCTAAAACAAGCGTGTAGGAAGCTATGTATTTTTAAGCATACAAAGCTGCAAGGCCATTTCGCTCCGTGGTTAAATGCAGGTCATGAGTGCAGACATGCTTGGAAATGCACATTGTCTCAGGAGTGATCAAGCAGATGGCAATAATCTGATAAGGAGCAAGTTCTTCAAAGCTATTAGACCACACTATGTTATTAAGAGCTTAAACATAAAAAAGATATAATCATGCCACTGTTAAAGTAGAAAAAAAGTACATTTAAGATGACACTTTCCAATGCAAACTGACTTCCAAAGAATCATAGGTTAAAAAAAAAATAATGAAAAAAAATAGGTCACAAATGTGAAGGGGGAGGGGAGGCTGCTCCTTCAGAGAAAATAAGGTTACATTACTACTACAGTCAATCGTTTATATAACTGCCTGCAAAAAGTAGACACTTCAGCCAGTTTTGGATGCAATTATCTAAGCGATTTTCCTTTTTTTTTTTTTTTTTGAGTGTTGCATAAATCTGTGTCTATTCTAATGCATAAACCAATGCGTGCATGGATCCCGGGAGAGATGTGCGAGCCCAGCAGAGAGAATAGTTAAGATCATCGTCTATGACTTAGGTATTTAGACACATTTTCTTCTGGAAAATTCCTGGGGGGATGGATTAGAGGGCTCCACTGGCCGATGAATGAGATGCCTGCACAAGTCTCACCACCGAGCGGAGAGAGCAGGGGAGGGGAGGGGAGAGTGGGTGCGGGGGGGGGGTTGAAAGATATCAGAAAAATACCTTGGCTCCGATCTGGTTTCCGCACTGACCGGCCTGCAAGTGCACAATTTCGCGCATTGTGGAGCGATGGACGCGTGGACGCTTCGAGCCGGAGACGGGGAGGACTGAGCGGCAGGGATTGACAGGGACGACGGGCTCCTGCGGTCGATCGTCCGGGATTTGCTGCGCCGCCTCTAAAAGCGTCTACTGGGCTGACTCGGTGGTGCAACTTGACGTCATCGCCATGGCAACCGAAGACCGGAGGAGAGAGGGAGGGGCCGGGATCCGTGGAAATGGCGGATAGGATGCGAGGAGCTGCATCAGTCATCGATAAGATTCTCATTATTCTCACGGACTCGCACCCACACACCCGCGGAGCTGCACACTGTGGCGCCAAGGTCACAGTTTTTAAACAGCGTGGCCCTTAGTCGTATTTTCGCGTTAAACACACAACATCACTCAGAAACATAAAATCTATCAACTCGAATACTTGATGCTGACCAAGTAAAGTATCAGGATTGTTTTGGTGCCATGACCATGTATGTTGAATCCTATGGACAATGCTTCCCCCCCCCCTTCTTCTTCTTTATTATAACCTTTCATTACAGTATTCAAACTGCATTCAAAATTGGAAAGGCACTGACATGCTTATGGGTTACATAATAGAAAACAATTCAAAACAAGTGCAGGGGATGGGTGGATGTAATCATGGATGTACCTACACCAAGGTCTCCTACTGTAATGAAGCTTAGTGATGTCCCTCAATTTGGATAAAAGCTTCAAATGAGTGGATGTAATGTAATTAAAGCTGATTCAAGTCCACACTCTTTTCTTCATCGTTACAAATAATATACACATTAAATCCTCTGGTCACTTTTCAAAGTCAAAGCAGTTTAGTGCAAGTGATTTAACTGACAGAAACTAGAATTATTCTCCACCTTAATGTCTAAATGGCAGGCACTTCATTGCATGGTATTGAATGTTCACACATTTAGAAATCAGGGCAAGTCTAAAATTATACTACTACTCCAAGAGCTCACCAAAAGCTGTCTTTCAGATTAGATGTTCTCAGTGCTCTTTAATCTATTTTTGGCTGCAACATATTTAATATTCTGCCTTTCTTGGATTGCAGTCTTCCTTCAAAAAAACAAAACAAAAAACACATTCCTCTGGTTCCTTACATGTGATCTGCAGCATAAATGTATCAAGATAAACACGACATACGTAACATATGAGACATTTTGACATAAAACATACTGTATTTGCTATTACAACCTATATTATGACTGACCTGTTTTATCCAGGATACAGTACATTATAATGATTAACCTGTTGGTGGCTATGTTAAGATCCTCTGAGCTGGTTCAGCCAGTTCAGGTCAAAATTCACCTGCTAAAAGATAGAAAACATACTGTCACTGCCATGTTTTGTTTTCACCAGACTGACCTTTGGTTAAATGAATAAGCAGGATTAGTTAGTGTAAGGCCTTGGGCTGTTAACATGGACATCACTGTAAAACATTTCTATCCATATCCTGAATGCTTACATTCCAAAACACAGCAAGTAAAGAACCAGTTTTAAGCCATCCAACAACTGGCCAATAGGGTTTTATTTCCTTGTTTCCCCGCTCTGCCACATACAGTGGTTTTCACACTGCTGCATGATTTAAGTTACTCCCTCAGAAGTCACGCAGCAGGAAAACCAAGAGCATTTTTTGCTTCGTGTCAAGAACAATAGATAGTTAGTGCTCTCTGAAATTTTCCGGGAAATGATGGCCTAACATAGGACTCATTAAGGACTTCTCCCGCTTTGGACCGTGGATTTTACTTGACTGTACATGCCAAGCTAATGAGCATGTCACTACCAGAGGAAGATCTCATATGCCCAGTGTGTTGTGACATCTTTACAGACCCTGTTTTGCTGTCATGTAGCCACAGCTTCTGCAGGAGATGTCTGAAGTGCTGTTGGGAAACAGGGTCGCGTGAATGTCCAGTATGCAGGAAAAAAGCCTCCAAGTCCAGTCCTCTGTCCAATTTGGCTCTGAGAAATGTCTGTGAGGCTGTTCTCAAAAGGCAAACTGCACCAGTGGAGGAGAAGATGAACTGCAGTCTGCATGGGGAGAAGCTGAAACTTTTCTGTCTGGTTGACAAGCAGCCCATCTGTGTGGTGTGTCAGTCCTCTAAACTGCACAAAACCCATGACTGCTCACCTATAGAGGAGGCAGCAGTGGACTGCAAGGTAAGTGAACCAAACTGCAGCTTGATAAACTGACTGTTAACATGAAGTATTTACAGGAACACCTAAAGGTAGAATGCTGCTCCTCAAGTCTGTCTTGCTTGTAATCCACCTTTTTGCAATGAACACAGGCCTAAAATAGCCTAAATACTGAAAACACTGCAAACACTGAAATGTCCTGACTGAAGCCTGCTTGACTTTCAGGATGAACTTGCTTTATCCCTGAAAATCTTGCAAGATAAAGTCGACAGCCTCAAACAAATTCAGAGGACTTCTGTAGACATGTCCAAGTACCTCAAGGTAACGTGATGAGATGACAAGTCTTACACTGAGGCCTGTTTCTTATGAATAAGAAGTCAGACTTTGTAATAATCTCCCTCAGACTCAGGCGCTGGAAACACAGCGGCTGATCAGGAGCCAGTTCGAGCTGCTCCACCAGGTCCTCTACCAAGAGGAGTCGACCAGATTAGCGGCGGTGAAAAAAGAGGAGGAAGAGAAGATAGCAGGGATAAAGGATAAAATTAAAGAACTCTCTGCGGAGGTGCTGTCCCTCACAGAGACCATCTCAGTCATACAGGAGCAGCTGAAAGAGGACGATATAGTTTTGTTGAAGGTTTGCACAGACTAGTTATTTCAACTTTTTAATCACTGTTTTCAAAAATTTTCTACTTTGACGCTGTATTTTTTTTTCTTTTGCCAGAATTTCAAAGCCACTCAGGACAGGTTTGTCAACAACATCATATTCACACTCTTGCTTGTGTTAGCTATGGCATTTTCTCAGTACAGCACATCTTTTGTTGTCACAGAGGCAAAAGCACGGTGCTGGGTACTGACGACATGTCTGGATTACTGATCGACGTTACCAACCATCTCTGCAACCTCAAGTATAGAGTCTGGGAGAAAATACTGGATTTTATTGACTACAGTAAGAAGGCTACAATTCATTTTCTTGAAAAACCAAACTCTGTTTAACATATCAATTTTTGTGACTGACTTCCTGTCTTTTAGCGCCGGTAACTTTGGACCCAAACACAGCACACCCCTGCCTCATCCTGTCTGACAACCTCACTTCCTTCCACTACTCAAAGCAGCCCAGCAGTTGCCCTGACAACCCAGAGCGCTTCCACATCAGTGCTGAAGTGGTAGCCATGACCCCACTTGGCTCAGGAAGCCACCACTGGGTTGTGGAAACAGGAAGTAACCAGGACTGGCTCCTGGGTGTGGCCTCTTTGTCTGTACCTAGGAACGCTGAGGTCTCCGCTCGGCCTGAAAATGGCTTCTGGACTTTGTGTTTTCGAGATGGAGAGTTCAGGGCAATGACCTCCCCACCCACTCCTCTGACACTGTCAAGGACACCCAAACAAGTTAAAGTGCAAGTGGATTATAACAAAGGGACGGTGTCTTTTTTTGATCCTGCTGACAACACAGTTATTTGTGCATTTACGCACACGTTCACAGAAACTTTGCTTCCTTACTTTTACACACAGAGCAGCCACCCACTGAGAATAATGCCAGAGAAGGTACTTGTCACAATGTTGCGGCAGTAGCCAGGTGAATGATTAAAAATACCATTCAATTTCTGTTTTGATCAATCAAATCAACTGACTGGCTGCAAGTTCATGTCTCACAGATGGAAAATATTCTTCGTCCCAGTGTTTTTGCTGCTACTAAAATATTTGTGTTTATCAACTCTTCTCAAAGGAATAGTTGGACATTTTGAACAGCTAGATTGGCAATCTTGGCTATTCACTATTATACCTAGTTTTCTTATGTGTACAAAAATGTCTAATAACAACAATAACAATTCACTGTTTTACTGAGGTAGTAACTGGAGTTCCTGGAGTCTATGCTGGATGCCTCACCATATGTCAAACCCATAACCCTCCATTTTACAAAATGGCAAATTGTTGTTTTTTACACTTCAGTTTTTGTTCATATTAAACAACATGATAGAAGAGATAAAAAATGTAAATGAGCTGAGCTTCAGAGTTGATGCTACTTTCAGAGAGAGCTGTGTCAGCTGTTTCACCAGTTTCCACTCTTTATGCTAAGCTACATAGCTATGAGAGCGATATATCAATCTTTCCATCTAACTCTTGGCAATAAAGAAAATTAGCATATTCCTCAAAATGTAGAACTGTTAAACAGTAACTCTCATATAGTCACATTACTGACTAAAACAAACTGAACTACCCTGTACAGTGTAAGAAACAACAACATTAACAATTCTTTCATTCAGCCTATAATGTAATTCAGGGATGGGTCCTAAGATACTGTAGAAAAAGTGAGAGCACATTTTCAACTGATGATGATAAATATGAAGAAGTTCAGGTTTGTCTAGAGGTGAGTTTTAATATAGTTAGAATTTACCTTTTGATGACATCCATGTTACATTTGACTGGGAAACACACACACATACACACATGAAGTGAAGTAAAAGGACACCTGTCAGAAGGCACACTGAGGGTTATGTCTTGTACTGTTTATTGTACTCTTTCGTACACATGATGGCGCCAAAGCCAAACAAATATATTGAAGGATTTTGTTACAGTGGAGACAACAGCTTCAAAGTATGTATTTAACTGTATTGGTTGAAAATCATTTTCAAGAACACAATTAGTTTATCAAATAATGACATTAAAATTTTAACTTTTCCACTGGTTTCCTCATTATATTATAGCATATATCTATTTATTAGCATATATCTATTTATTATTTTGAGCAATAAAACAGCCTACTCTGCATAAAGATTGATTCTGTTAAAAACACACATTTAGAAGAAATAGAAATGTAAAAATAAACATGCTAGATATGCAGTATTCAGCTCTTATTTACAGACGGATGTCAGACTCAGCTTTCATGGGGCTTATTATGTCCATGACAAACTCATGTAAAGCTCAAGCATTTTGGATTTGTGCAGGTGGTGTTTTGTTATTCCCAGCAGAGACACAGGAGCAGCACCTCTCAACACAAGCGTCTGAGAGGAAAGGCACCTTCTCCAGGCGAGACAGGTAAACAAGTGGCTGGATGGTGCTGCTGATGTTGAGGAAGGCGAAGCCAACGGGCTGCACATAGCAGCGAAACACATCAGGGGTGTAGATGTCCTCAAAAGGGAACAGAGCCACAGGTGGTAGGTAGTTAAACACAATGATACAAAGGATAGAGAGCACCATCTTGAAGGCCTTCTTCTTCATGGGGTGCATCTCATCTTTCCCTGCGCCACGGGACTTCTTCAGGGCCCACAGGATGCTTGCGTTACACACAACCATCCATGTAAATGTTGCCAGGATCTCACCAGTGAACACCTTCTCAAAGTTGGGGAGGCCTCCCACAGTCTTGGCTGCTGAATAGGCAAAGGTGAGACAGAATACCAGTAGCGAGAGGCTTAGCCTGTACTTAATGTGTTTGACCTGCCCAAATAGAATTGGAAAGAGCACAGCCACAAAGCGATCCAGGCAGATGCAGGAGAGAAAGAGTGGGCCGCTGGTGTCTTTCACGCCGTAGGAGAATTTAATGGCGGACCACACCCCTTTGCTCTGCCAGTGGTAAAGGTTAAGGAGGATGATGGGGGGGATGGAACTAAAGTAGGCATCCATGAAGGCCAGACAGCCCAAGAATATGTCTGAGGTGGAGGGCTCTTTGCGATTGCGGATGAGGACAGCGATGACAAGCACATTGGCAGGGACGCCCACGAGTACATTGATGCATTGCAGGGTCAGGTCAAACAGAATGCCCTCCACCTGATGATCGCACCCATCAAACACACTGAAGGGTTTCACTGTGGCATTGATGTCACCTGTGGTACTGAGTGGGAGTTGAGTCGGGAGAAAGGTCATGTTGAGAGTTGAAGATATATTTGTCTCCATGTTTCTGTTACCGCAAAAAACCAGGATGCTGATGGGAGAATAAGAAAAGGCCTGAAAAACACTCAACCACCATAGCATCGCTCACTCACTCACTCACTCACTCACTCACTCACTCACTCACTCACTCACTCACTCACTCATAAAGCCAGGTTATATTTAATATAGTTTTAGTTTTCTCACTCAGTACAAAGATACAGTCTGTGTCATGTCAAAAACATAGTTGTTCATTTGAATCCTTGAGAAGTTGATCCTCAGTAGAGTTAAATTAGTTGCAGAGTAAAACGAGACAAACACCATCAGGGCTTCTCCTCAGGCTGTTATCTTGTTATTGTGTCTGTGTGGACTCTCCTCTGAGAACTGTGACTCCCCACGTGTGGGCACATCTAACTCACTTAAGGGACTTGTGATAAAAGCACCACCCTTTCACGGCAGAATAAAAAGGCAGCTATTCCCCAAATCAAAATGGCAAAGTTCATATTCTGCACGTAGACAACTGCTTTAGACTCATTGTTAGTGAGGGCAGTGGAAATTTCCTGGAGTTCTTAAAAGCCTCCTCCTGACATTTAGCTATTGCTAAAGCTAATTTCTGACCAGAAAAGGACGATAACCTAGAAAATAAATTTGATAATGGCTGGATTGATGGGATAAGAACTGGAGTCAGACATGAAGGAAACCATTACAGGTGTCCTGGGCCTTGAGCTCTGTGTCTTTGGCCACTTCGGGTAAAGGCTTTTTTTTTTTTTTTTCTCTAATGCCAGCCCTAAATGTCAGTCAGGTTCTGTTCTGAGCTCGGGGACTATATAATGGGGACTTTGAGGCTAATTTGCATGACCTCTTTGAAAATGTGAGTCCTCACATGGAGTACACCTGAGCCCCCCTTCCCCTCTGCTGAATGGACTGTTGAAGCCAGAGGCTGTGATCGTTCCTTGTATAACCATCAACGGGCCTATTCTGGTTTAACATGGACCTTTGTTCCCTGTTCTCCCTCGGTGGATGGTGTTTCTCACCTCCCTCTGGTGCCAGCTCCACCTCAGGCCACAAACACTCCTGTGAGGACTAATCACGCTGACGGAGAGATGAAGCTCTTTGCCAAAGACACTTCTCCCTGGAGATGAGAGACTTAATCAAATGTGCTTTTCCTCAGGCGTATCTACTGAAAATGAAATAAACATAACAGAATATTTAAAACTATTTTGGAACATTTAATTAGCTGCTGAATACCCGGCAGTATCAACTGTTTTACATGTAATCTAAAAAATATTCAAAGTCTGTCCCATTGAAGTGTTTTTAGCAACTTGTCATTGATTTATTTGAATTGATTAATGACAGTAAAATATATATTAGGCTTACGGTCCTGTTTGTAGTGGCAAAACAGCTCTTCTCAAGTATTCATTTATGTATATATAGTATTTTTCTGCTCCTTTAAACAGCTTTAATTGCAATTAATTTAAATCATTCAGCAGTTTGATTAGTCTTTACAGCCTTTTGATTTGAAAATATTTCAAATTTCAGTATAGATGTTTTAACTCAGAGTTTAACAGAGCTAAAAAAAAAAAGAATCCTATTGATTTGATTGAATATAGTCATTGGATGTATAAATATTTAAAATGTTTGCAGTCTATTTTTGAAGTTACAGGAGATATGAAGAGAGGGGAGACTAACCTAAATTCAATTCATTCACGTCAACAAATTGACTGCCCTGTGGAGCTTTGTAAAAATTAAAATGGTATTGTTCTTACTCACCAGTCTGGAAATATTTTTCTGTGCTGTGCAAGTTCGATGCAGCGTGCGTCAAACGTCATTGTGTGTATTTCAGAGATTCATTTATAAGTTCTCTGAAGTGCAGTGGATTTGACGATGACCAGGAGGGGAGGATCTCCTGCTGCTTTCGATATCATGGGGGAACAGTGACTCTTCCAGTTCAAGGCTCTTTATTCAGATGCCTCCAGGTGTTTTCCGCAGCAGACTATAGAAACAAAACTGGGGACCTGATCCTAAACATCTGGCCAAAAGGTTAGATTGTGCCAAAGGGTTACAGATGTGTCAGACTGGGTTTTACATGAGGTCTCAGGGAGCATTGTGGGACCAGTCTGGTGATGCGGTGGGTTTCCTGGCATTTCTTGGTACTTGTGCCATCCTTAACTCAGCACTTCATCCTTACTGTTACTGGAGACAAGTAGACAAGTAACAACATCAACAATTGCAAAGCAAATGTTACTGGTCCTTGGGCTTGTTTGGTTTAAGTGCATTTTCATCACCAGGACACACACACACACACACACACACACAAAAAAAAAGTCTGTGTCTTGAGTGCAGCTGGTGAATCCTCCCTCTGAAGTGCTCATCACTTCACAACTGGAGGAAGGAAAAGACGACTGATAGTGTGGTAAAGCCAGTGTGCGAGTATGCGTTAGGGTGTATTGGGAATGATTGTTTCACAGAGTGGTTAATTGTGTTTGAGTCTCTGCTTGGGTGAGTTGAACCCAATGTTCCATTTCCACCTGAACACAAAGACAAAACCCTTGTTGATCTATTGTGAGGGTCGTGCAATTCAGCTGCTGTAGCTCTTCGTGGTCCTGGGGGGCATTAGCAGTCTGCGCTTCATGTTAGATATCTGACAAGGACAGCAGGGTCTCACTAAAAGCAGTTACCAGACAAGACATGATATTTACATTATATTAGATTCTCTAGAAGTCCTCCCACCCAGATGAAACATCTCACTTTGCTTCACACATGCTGTATTTTCTTTTAAACACACACCTTTAGTTCTTAGCTGTGGGTCCTGAGCCTCTAGACATTCTTGTCTCTGGGGACCAGCTGCAGTTTTATGTAAACCCTATGATCTCTATTATAGATATATATTCTCCCTTATTTGGCACATTTTTAAAAATAATTTCTTTCCCATAGTCCCTTGTCTTAGCATGTTTATATTCACCTCTTTCTTTTTCACATTAAAATATCAAGTCAGCATGTTTTTCTGGCATTACCTACTGCATCAGTGTTGCCAGCACAAGTGGGAACTCACAACAACTGACACAGTTGGAAAACTTATCCAGTGGAGAATATGTTTACGCAGAATCAAATAAATAAAAACAAAACACACAGAACTCATGAAATTTATCCTTGGATAAATCTACTTCAATCTAATATTTTTAAGATTAAATCAAGACAAAAAAAGAAACCAAAGGGAACATGGGACATGTTCTGGGCTGCTCCAATGGTTCATATAATTGTAGCAAAGTTGAGTCACGTCTTATATAAACACGTTGTAAAACCACACTGTTTGGAAATCTCTCAATTTTTTGTCTTATTTCCTGTCTCAAATGCACTAATGTTGGCAAAGGGGCACTGCAGCTGGAGGCAGTGCAAGTAGTATTGGATCAAGCATTTGCATTTATTTTCCTGCAGGGGCTCAAGATACCAAAACCAAAATTATAGCATGACGCCGTGCAGCATCCACCTGCACAGAGAATATATTTTTAATATACGAACAATTTCAGCAGCTTCATAACTATACTCCCCCCACCCCACCCCCCTGAAAAATATCTATTGTATTGTTATTTTCAGTTTTTGTACATACATCTTCAGTTCAACAGAGATCTGCCTCCAGTCTCATCAGGGTGAAAGAGATGCAGGTAACTTATCTGCGGTACACCCACCCACTCCCACACACACATGCACACATATTCACACAGGCAACCCAAGAATACAAAGTGTAACAGTACTTGTTGCGCAAACACATGGCCTCAGAGTTAAAGTGAAAATATTTTTTTTATTAGAACACAGTCAGAAATTCAGAATCAGTTTCCTGATGAAGCTGCAGATGCAAGGGTTTTATTTCTGTATGTTTTTGCTCCGAGACACCGTGTCTGTGAACGCAGCTTGAAAAACATAAGACTGAGGAGTACCATGAAGATATCCCCCATTGTCCAGTGTTAATTGAATTCACTTGTCAACAAGTGGAAAGGAATCCAACGACCTGGACGTTAGAAAGGTGGAAGATGAATTATCTCCGGAGGTCAGATATAAACAGGGAACAATATTACACAGGACCTCTGATTTTTTTCTGTCGTCTTCCATAATGACTGTGGGAGATGAAATTGGCAGCAACAGAAACCTACCTACGTCATGGCAGTAGAGAGAAAGAGCAGCTAAAGTTAGAAAGGGAAACTTTGCTGCGAAAGCACACACCCGAGAGAAAGCGTCATCAATCACAAACCCGTGTGGTGTCAAATGGGTGAAAGTAGCAGAAGTGAAGCAGAGGGAAGAAGAGAAGAGGGGCAAGAGTAAGGACAAAAAGTTTCTTTTGAAATAATATCTGTTGTTGTTGTTTTCGCCACTACACTGATATTAATGTCAGCACTAACTGCAACTGCTGTGCATCAGAGGATGTTTGTGTGGGGTGAGCAGTGGAGCTGAGCTGACTCCTTTTTAATGGGATTGTGACATGGGCGTATACAGTTGGAACTAACTGAATGGCCTGTAGCCAAAATAGGAAGAATGGGCAACCCACCAGCTTTCCACCCATTATTACAATTATGCCACGCCGAATAAGCAGTAATCACCATAATTACGGCCTCTTAGTCTTGGGGTGGCTTACCAACAAACAAACAACCCAGTTTCATTTAAGCACTCACTTCTTAATGGAGTTAATTATGGAATCAAACAACAGGATGTGATTAAGCAGTTTTCAGTTCAGTTTTTTTTTATGCAGAAAGGGCTTCAAGCCAGGACAAGATATTAAATTTGACTTATTAAAGTTTGATGATCAAGTCAGAGTAATATTGACAGATGTGATTTCAGCATTTGAAAACAGTACTTGAGACAGACTATGTCTCAAGAGTATGTCAAGATGATTCCTGGTGTTGTGATGCCAGCAGCACTCAGTCAGATATACCTAATAATGATGTGTTAAGTCACAGCAGTGGTATCAAACAAGTTTGGAACAGGAAACGTATTTCACTTAATGTATATATCATCTCGTCTTTGTCAGCAGGGACAGTTAATCAATTCATTATGGAATTCATTATCAATAACTTAAATTTCAATTAGCTTGAGCCATCATCTGCACTTCCCTCTTATCACAGACATAATTACACTCAGTAATCCCATTTACACAAGGCCTGTTGGGTCAAGCAGTGGCTTTGTGAATGATTTAAGTCAATGCAGCAATTATGTTACAATCTTGATGTTTTAAACAATTGAGAATGTACTTTGCAGCCAAATTAAACACAAAACATGCTGACAAAGACTTTTTTTTTTTTTTTTTACAACTAATAGAGCATTTTGATTGTTTTCAGTTTTGCTGTGGTAACAGAACGTACAATAGGTGTTTGCAGAATAGTTTTGCCATCGAAGCAGCACAACAGACTAGGGGTGGATACCTTGCACAAAACTGAAAGTGCTCATCCACCTGAGACTCTAATTAATCTGGGCAATTGTTTTGCAAAGAGGTAGGATCTCATTGAGTCAAAAATGTTTGAAAATGCTGAGATGATATATGATTTTGCCATTTTTTAAAAATTTGCTGTTTAGCCAGACCAACTGTCTATCATTCTGTGCTGAATTTACTCTTATCTAATGCCTTAGAGAGCACAATGATCGACCTAGAGCAACTAATGGTGTGTTTTAAGTTACTCACGATGCACCTTTAAACTGTATTTACTAATTTATATCAGTAAATGAGTGCAAATAGGAAACAATCGGGCTATTACTTATTTTAAAATACTATTTTGAATGAATTAATTATTTGTTTTAGTTTCTTTAACCCACTGAAACAGATAGTGGGGGCCCTCAAAGCAGAGACCTCTGTGTGAATGGCTGATTCAGAGCAGAAAACACTGATGAGCAATAATGATCAATATTTAACAAACAAGGCATGAACACACAGCACTAAATAGACCTCAAAGCAACATACCAAAGGCCTAAAAGTACATTTTTAAGTTTTAAGCTGTTTGTTAATGTTTCATATTCCAAAAAGTAGACTCCATACGCTGCCTAATGTTTTTGCTAAATTATTTGTTAGCATAGAAACTTGCTTAGCAGCTTGTGTGCAATAGACTGTAAAATTTATTTGGAGGGCTAAATAATTTAATCATGGGAACTTTATGAATAGAAAAGTAAACTCCTCCTGTTATGATTTCTAAATGAATGTTAACCTCTCTCTCTATCACAGCTGCATGGCCCTCAAGCTCCACATGTAACTCCACCAACAGAAACAGAAAAAACAGAAAAACTTGAATCACATACATGTATTAGTTGCCAAAGGGAGCTTTTTGGATTAATTCTGTTTTTGTTTTTTTTTTGTCCATGTTTATATTATTTATTGGTGACTGAAAAACTACCTACCACCTACCACCATTCAAGTCTTTGCTCTAACACATTCCCTCAGCATTTTGGGGGATTTACAGAAGTGGGAAACCTACTGGATCTAAGACAGAGCTGGCATGGCTTTAAAATGAAAAAGGGACAAGGGGGTGGTTACTGGGGGAGGTGGTGGGGGTAAGAGAGAGTGTCTTTGTTGGGCAGTAGTTGTGTGAATAGGGAGATAACGCCATCCGTCAAATGGCTATTTTTATCCTCAGGGCCGTGGTCCAACTGTGTGACATGAGCCGTGGGGTCTATTGTACCTCTGTAGTGCACAGGAATAAACACCTGCCGCTGTTCTCAGAATAATTACACACACTGTTTGAGCTGCCCGGTCAGTGTGTAGCCTACACTGCCTTCCATCCACACAAGAAACACCATTTCCTCTATGTTCAGGTATTGATAAGTATTGGTTAATACTTTGGGTAATGCTGTGCCTTATAAAGGAAAACTGAACTATGAAAACATGTAACATTCACTCGCTTTTTAACTTCCATATGAGTGGTAGATAGGTGGGTTAGACTGAACTTTAAAGGCCATGAAAACATGTTTTCTCAGTCAGCTTCTTACTGTGAGTGATGTGATCCAACACGAACACATTTCCTGCCAGACTTAAAATAGGCTTATTTATTCTCCCTGTCAGATTTGAGTTTTTATTTATTTATTTAGCAGGTTTAAAGTAGATGGGGCTCAGCTGTAGGGTCGTCCTTTTTATGAGGGTTCAGCTCTCAGAAATAATAATTTAAGTAATAATAAAATCAATTTTCCCCCTCCAGAGTAGCTTTGATTGTTGCTTATTTAGTCATGAATATTTAATGTCAGTGAGAAAAAACAATTAAATTTTTAGGGGCTTTAAACTTGTTGGACAACAAGAATATAGAATATTTGTTTAAATCACAGAATTAATTCTCCTCTCTGGGTGGAAAAAGCTCAGCTCCTGGAGAAATGAAACCATTTTAAAAGCTGTGAGATAGAATGAAAAATGCATCAGTCAATGCAATGTTTATTATTTCTGTAAAAGTTCAGATTTTAGAGGTAGAACCTTTCACAAAGCAAAAGTAGGCTAATACAACACTATTAATTTTAACCTCCCCTATATATCATTAAATATCCAGCATTATACAAAGATTTAGTATAATAAATATTATGACTTACATTCTGCAATTTAATTGTAAGCTGATTTTAACTGCCTTTTTAACTGTTGAATGTAAACATAATATAACACAGTTGTGATATGTCTCAAGGGAAAAATTGTTGAAAATGCATTAATGTTTCTCAGAAATATACCCATAACCATTTATGATAATATAAATGTTGGAGATGGTGTTACTGATAAAACAATGCACACACTGTAAGTGTGATTGCACGTGGGTAAGTGCAAACTTGAAAGCTCTTATGAAACACCAATTACCCACTGAAACCTCTCTATCACACACAAAAACCCTTGTGGTGTCATGAACTGAGCACGTACTCACTGACGGTCCTGTAGTATCACTTAACCCTGTGCGTGGAGAGTTGACGTCTGATGAGAGGTGCTGCCCTCTCTGGCCTCTGTAGCTGCCTCCCCGGGGAGAGTCAGCCTCTGGCCAGCTGGCTGACAGAGGTATCAGGGTGAGAACAGAGCTGATGGGCTTTCAACATGACTGTACATCTATCAGCCCGTCTCTGAACACCCCACCATTACTGCTGATGGACATCTGGCTGAAGAACACTCAGGCCATGATACGAGCGCACAGAAATGCTTGAATGGAAACATGCACGGATTGGCTGTTTATACATTGCATCAAGCTGCCTGGTTTGGAGAGAGGTCAACCCTGTTCTCTCTCATAAATCCTCTAAATGTACTGACAAAAAAACCCCAAAACAAAATACGTAAATTTATGTTTTTACCGAGTCAAGGTCATTACTTGAGTCTGAAGTGTTGTTTGAATCATCCTCCTTCAGTGAACTTTGGCCTCATGGTAAGACTTGACAAAGCCCTAATTGATGCTTCCTCTATTAAATTCCCCAACTTCGTGAATGGAACATAATGTGGTGAATAAGGAGGAGGTGAAGCATGAAACATTTATAGGGTGGTTATTGATTGTTGCCTTATAAGACCCTCATATACAACATGTACAGTAATGAGCTGGAATGTAAAGGCCAGTCACTATATATTATGAACGCAAACAAGCCGTCACATCAAAAGGTTTAAAATTATGAAAGAATTTTTTTTCTATGCCGCACTGCACTGATCTCATTGTCTGGTATGGACAGTAGGACCCTGCCAAATGCCAGTTAAATAGCCAGCCTCAAAGAGCGTGACTGGCCTCTGAAAACAAACTTGTCTCCGAGGGCCTGGAGGCTTGGCCGCTGCTGACCCAAACACACAATACCCTGCACTCTCACCTGTCTGTTCCCACTGCCAGCTTGCTTGTGTAGACCTTTCTCACCTCACAACACTGTTCAGACTTTTCATGAGTTTTTGTGGTAGTAGAGAGTGTGTGGAGGTTTATCTCTGTAGCGGCAGCATGTCTCGTTGGCTTAATCTATTTATTCTGATGTAAACAAATACCTTGACCACATAGAGTTGGTTATTTTTGCTTATACGTGTACAGGAGGTGTACAGTGGTGTGTGTTACATGCTAACAGTTGTTGCAGCCACATGAAACCAAAGAGCTGCTCTGTTGTCCAGGCTCCAGTCTTTTTTTGTAACTCAGTCACAAACCAGAAATCATTATAATTATCTCCGTAAACCACAGCCATACATACAACGTTTATATTGCCTTTTGCAATGAGGCTAATCCCTTACTCAAATATTTACGTAGAGTTGCTGACAGATTTGTGAGCTGTAATTTGACTAGATAGTGGACGTTGATGATACTGTACAGTGCTACTGCTGAGAGCCAGGAGGAAAAGAGAAGAGTTTTAGAGGAAAACAGCTGGAAGAAAATCACAACGATTAACTTTTCATGTGTATGTTATAATGCATCTGAAACCATATTGTAACATCTTATAATTGTATGTGTCTGTATTGATATTAAATTCAGATGTCTCTCCCTAGCACTGGCTCCCTCTGTTGGATGATCTGGGGACTCTATCTCATACGCGTCCAACACACACACACACACACACTCACAAACATACACCGCACACACACTGACACTGTCATTTGGTAATACAGCATGGCTTTTGCTATTTTCAGCCAGAACTCTTGCATATGTGAATAGACTTAATGTGTTTTCCATTTTGTGCCCCCTGGTGCTGTTTTAAAGAATGGGGGATATGTCTTATTGTTGGTGTTGTTAAATTATCAGACATTTCTCTTTTTATAGCTTTTGGAGCGGCTCTAGAAAAAAAAAGATACAGATGGTGCTATGACCAAATAGTAGTTAAGCAATAAACTTTTGTTATTTTGAGCCAAATAGAGCCTATAAATGTGCCAGTAGGCTAATTCAGATGCTGTTATATATAATATAATATCACCAGGGGATGGGGGGCCATACATCTAGCTCCTGACTTAACTTTTCATTATTTCCACCTGATTTAAAAGCATTTCATCATAGAGGCAGTGATGCCTGTCTAGTGGATGCCTTCGTCACATTTTGTGTAACACTGTCGCCTCAGGCAGCTGAAGGCACTTTCAGTGTCACAGCTCAGACAAGCCTTATTCTTGCATATTTTGTGTTTCCCATCAAGAGGACAAACATCACAGCAGCTTTTTTGTCCCTTTCAAAGGCAGGCATCTTCAACAACAGCTACATGAAAACTAAAAAATGTGTAGGTGGAGAAATTTGACTTGCTGCTTTACTGCTTTTCTTATCAGTACAGTGAGTAAAGAAGAAAATTTATTTGACAAAAGGTGAAAGGGTAAATAGGTCAAAAACAACACATTAATAATATAAATAAAAGTTTCTTCCCTGAAGACAAGACATAACAAGAAAGGTGAGGAACAACAACAAAGCCAATAAGGTGCAACAAGCGTGATCAGATAACAGAATAATAAAGGAGGATATGCAGTTTGAATACACAATTATATTTGAGGCATAATTCTGACCAACAGATCATTGCTTCAGTCCTGCACAGGTTATTGACATAAAAAGGTCCTTGAACCTTGTTTATGGGCAAAGTTCATGGTGAAAAGTGTGAGTGTGTGTGTGTGTTTTGCAAGAAGAAACACAGTGTTTTGTTCAGGGATTTACTGTAGCAGCATACAGGAGTGTAGGCTATAACTCCTCCTCACTGAAGTGTTTGTAAGGAGGGATATTATTCACAGTGGGGTATGTGGTCAAGTTCACTGCGAAGCGAGGTGATTGATTAGTTGGTTAAGCATCCAAGAAATTTCCCATACTGAGCGTTAACATACTGTGAGGCATACTGTGTGGGAAAACGATTTCCTCATTAATTCAGAAAGTGGTGACAGTATTCGATGCATTTTCAGTAGCTTGCTTAGTCTAATCCTTTGTGATCACAGCCATCTGACCTTACGCCACGGACCAATGGACATTTTTTACTTGATAGATCCTGCACTCAGAATATAAACTCAGATCCAGTCATGGATGAATATCACTAAGGAAGGCATTTGTTATTTCAGCTCAGTGGTGATCGTGCAAAACTTAACCCTCATTTGCAATAAAGAACGGTTCCTACCCATAAACCTACTTAATAAAAGCATTAGTTCTGCCTGGTGTATAAATGTAAAAAGCTTCGTCAAGGGTAAAGGCGCACAACAGTTTTGTGGGATGACATTTGACAGCACATGAGATATGTGAGCAGGACAAAGTTCACTTAGCCACTACTTATGAAATTGGAGTGAAGTTTGGAGATCGCAGTCTCTTTGGGACAAACACACACACACATACACACACACACACACACACAGATCCCAAAATATTTGATGAAGTCAATAAGCACAAACATTATTATTATCAGGAATACAAATATTACAGTCAGTGGAAACCTCACATACTCTCTCTCTCTCCAACACACCCCTTCACAAATCATTTATTTCTAAGGGACTAGTGTGACATATGCTAAAATACTCTCTTGCTTTCTTGCCATGAGTTAGACGATTAGACTGTACCACCTCTCAGTCTTTATGATGAGCAAAGCTGGAGGCAGCTTACTGCTATTGAGTGGTATTGATCTTGCACCCCATGCTAAGCTAACTGGCTGTCATGCGGATATAACACCTAACTCAGCAAGGAAACAGATAGGCAAGGTGCTGTTAGGGCAGATTACCCTTGGCCATGGCCAGGGGAGGTGTTTCCACATATTAGTCTAAGTTATGATTAATTCATGGTTTCTGGATCCTTGCGGCAACAGGTGAGCTGCAAAATCTATCATCTGATTGTGGATCATTCTGTCCGCATTTCAAGCAACTGTGCACATTCTAGAAAAGTAAACTGGCTGTTTTTTTCGTGTACTGTGTGTATGAACTGGACCGGCTCAGTTCTGGTAAAGTCCAGTCAAAAGGTCACCCCCTCGTTTTGTGAGTACATATGCGTGGGACAGAGCGGCACCTTGGAGCAGTGGTTAGCACTGTCCCCTTGCAGCTGCGTTCTGGGTTCGAGTCTGTGAGTCTGAGTTTGCACGTTCTACCTGCGCCTGCGTTGGTTCCCTCCAGGTACTCCGGCTTCCTCCCGCAGTCCAAAGGCATGCACATTTAGTTTAACTCTAAATTGCCTGTAGGCCTGGGTGTGAGTGTCAATGGCTGGCAACCTGTCCAGGGTGTACCCCGCCCTCGCCCAATGTCAACTGGGATTGGCTCCTGACAGATAAGCGGTACAGATAATGGATGGATGGATATGTGAGACATCAGACATACCTGTATCCATATCCTTGATATTTTAGGAGCCTGTCCACATCAGTCCTGACGTAGCCTTCTGCAGGTGGCAGCGTATTTACCCTGCAGACATGAGAGTGGTATTAATCCTCTCATCTATGCTAACTCTCAGATGGAAAACAAATAAGTGTACATTGCAAAATGTTGGACATTATAGTTAAAAAAAAAAAAAATGCTGCAGGGTCAGTCAAGTCAACAGCTACTTACAATAAAACATGATGGCCAGAAACTTGTCAAAGTCTGCGCGTGTGTGTATTATAGCGTACACACACACACACACAAACACACACACACACACACACACACACACCTCTCTACGTCACACGGGTACAAGGAGCGCGAGGCAGCGGTGCGGCTCGCGCTCACTCAGCCACCGGTGCCAGCCGCTCTCACTCAGATAATTCGCTGCGCTTTGCGTGTTTTTAATGTTATTTCCCCTCTTTAAAAAAAAAAAAAAAAAAAGAACCTTTTCAGAGAGAGACAGTGAACTTCCTTTGCGGCCGCTGACAGAACAGACGGCTCGTTTCCTGGAGCTGAACGCAGGCGGTTATTTATTTAGAAAGTTGGATTTACGGCGGAGCCACTCGAGCGCAGGGGAAATATCTGCTTCCAGATGCTGCTCAGAAGATGAGCAGCAGTCAACTACACACTGGGGGAAATCAACGGAATCCCGAGCTGTCAACGGTAACTTCATCTTTATTTATATCATCTACTGTAATAATTTTCCCTCACAAAAAAAAAAAAAAACAGCAATAAATCCTTTAAGATCCCAGCGCTAATATGAATAAAATGTCATTTTGTGGTCAGATTATATGTTATTATTGTGCCAGACTCTATGTGAACTCATTACTAGGAGCCACAGACAAGCAGGAGCCTGCTTGTCTGTCACTTTGGTGCATGTTGAGGCACAGTTGAATTTCTGGAAATGTTTTTCAACTGCAGCCAGTGTCACTTATCGCCTCTGTTCAAATGCTGTGTTATCTAAACCATCCTCTATCTGGGATCTGCACTTGGTTGAACACACACACACACATGTTCCAGTGAGGTGGATCTCAAGGTGCTGATGAGCACAAATACAGTAATGTAAAGTGTTTCACGTCACTAAATATCTGATCAACCCCAGCCAGAGTTTTACTGTTGGTCAGAATGGACTTCAAGTCTCTGTTGAACACACAACTGCTTCAATTCTGATGACAAGATCAGTTATTTCAATGTAGGGTTTGCAAAGTATAATACAAATACAAAGTATAATACAAAAGGCAAGACATACCCCTTTAACGCTGTTGCTTAATTAGGAGCAAAAATAAACAGCAGAAATGAACACAAACACAAACTACTTGTTTGACGGGCAGATATTTTAGTAATCCCTTGTGGACATCCAGGGAATTGTCTTAATATATGCAGTTTAGATTTAGTCCATATCATGAGTCACCGCTTTTGGATATAATATAATATAATGCAGCTAATACTGCCTTTGTGAAATGTAAAATGAGACTATATCAGAGATGAAATAACTTGTGAATTGTGGTGTTGTTGCATTGCCTTCTGCTTTAATGTTCCTGTTATTGCGTCCATCGCATGAGCTCAGTCTGAATTCACATTCCCTGAGATATTCTGTCCTTTTTGTGCAGAGAATCGTGTCTATTAAACACAATTATGTAGCTTAACGAAGGTGGGAAAAAATGAAGTTTTAAGGCAGCTGAAAATGAACCCTGGGCATTGTATTGTGTGCTGTAAATTAGAAAACTGTGTCTAATCATGTACCGGGCAGAATAAACACATTAGTGTCTTTCTGTGTATGCTTTACCGCTGCATACATAAGAATTTAATTGTTAAGAGAGTTCTTTGTTCAGGAGTGATTTTGATCCTAATTAGACCCACTAGGGCAGCATCATGCAAGTGAGAGAACAACATGTCGACCCTCTGTCCCCTGAGCATCTTGTATTCCACTGCCCACAGTGTGGCTAATAAATGTGCCTATTGTTAGCACATAACACATCTCACACATAACTGAACAACTATTATTCATTATTTCCCCAGCACATCTGTTGCAGAGATGTAAGCGATGCACGCCCTGAGCCCTACAGGTGCGCTCCATGAATGAGTGATGCTGTGCTGTATGTTGTCTTTAGTGGTCATTTGCAAACATTAGTGGGCGGTGCAGGTGCTCCAATGCATACAAAATACGCATTAGTGCAGTTTTGTGATGCATAAAGTCATCTTTCTGCTTTCTAAGTGCTGCCACAATCAGCAGGGTGAACTCTTCACGGTCGCAAGTTCCATTATGTATGTGGTAGAAAATGCTGACTGATAACTAGGAGGTGAGGGGTCGCATTTGTTAACAGGTTACGTTTGACCCTCACATGTGTGCAGCATGCACGGAAAGGATCACAGGCTCAAATGACTCAGACTTCGATTGGCCTCAAGGGGCAAAAACTGAAAGCAATGAGTGCTTTCTGATCATTTCGTCCCCCTGAGTACTGTATGTCAGTACTGTATGCCATATGAGACCGCTCAGCTGCAGCCTCCCGAGGTCTGTCAAAGATGGGCTCTTTCACTGTTTCATGGCTTTGTCAGTGTCAGCTAAGGATTAGATTATAAAAACTCATGTGACAAAGGATTGAGTACATCTCGCTCCTTACTCTCTCTCTCTCTCTCCCTCTCTGTAAGTGTAACTTTGTGGCTTTAGCAGCATCAGCATCATATAGTGTGATCTCAGCTGCAATTTGTTTTTGAGGCTTGAGTGTACTTATGTGGTTGGAAACCGGGGCTTAGCTATTCTTGTTGTTTCACAAAAACATACCAAAAAGCCATTAAGATGATCTCCTTTGATGTGATATCACACTGCGAATTACTGCGTACATTGAGTTATGGTGTATTTCCGAAATGGGCTTCGTTAGGTTGTCAACAGTAAATCAGAGAGTTGAGTATATAATAACAGATGGTCACAGCTGACTTATATTCCTGTCAGACCTGATGACAGGTCAGTTCATCTGTCTTTATTAGTCACTCAGTCTCACATTCAGCTTTGAAGACATAATTGAGAACTAGAAAAGAAAGTGTATAAATTTTTATGAAACATACTGCAAGTGAACATTGCATTTATTATTTATCCATCGGAAAATAAATAATAATTTAGGATGAAAATAAATACATAAAAGGCCATCTCTTGCTCTGCCCTCTTTTTTTGACCCATTCTCTCTTTCCCTTTTTAATTTCTGTACAGTCACAAACTGAACAAAAATAAGATAAGACGTTGATGTCTTTTAAAGTTACTTGTTCAAACTGAAATCTGACCCAAGTCAAACAGACTGTCTACTGTCAATGTCACAGTGCTGTCTACAAAGCACTTTGGGGTTTTCCTTGCTCATGAACGTTCGCTCGCCGTGTGTGTCTTTGATCTGTATCTTGCTGAGTCGAGTGCTGGAAACTCAGGCGGCCAAGTAAAGAGTCATCCTGCCTGTAAACATATCAGCTCTGTCTGTGGTAACCGGCTGGTGGAGAAATATGGTGAGGAGTTACAGTTAAGAAGAAATCACAGATAAAAGCGGAGGACATGTGACACATTTGACTCTCTGGGCTCAAGTGTCTTCACAGTTGTCACATGCATGTTTGTCTGATACCGATTTCTTTGACTTCCTTCTTCTTTTTTGATTTTTGATTGCTTTTTAGGGATTCAACACAGAAAAGATGGGAGGAAAAAATATAACAAAATTTTATTCTTAATCTTCTCCAGAAATCACTTCTCAGCTCATAGCACCAAGGTAATGATAAATAAATAACATAAATACTACTACTAATAATAATTGGATACATTAAATAATACAGACTAAATAATTTGAATCCAAAAATTTAAAAAAGGATACACATCATAAATATATTAACCAGTCCCAGATGTATGTGCTGATCTGCTCACTCATCTTCATACATACCAATGTCTGCATATTCACAAAAAATGACTTAAAAACATTGTTGTTTCATCCATGAAGACAGTGAACAGCTGACATGCTGAGGTGAAAGAGAGGTAACCAGAAGAAACACTTAATGCTTGAGAAAGGAAGGAGGAGGACAGCCTCATATATATCTGCCTCTTGTGGTTTCCTGAGTATGCACCAACGAACAAGATGGTGTGAGAAAGCGAGGAGAGAAACACATATAGCTTTGCTCATGGTTTTCTGTGCTGCCTTCTACTTTTTCTTTTCACTGTGGTGCAGGGAATAGAGTCGAGATAGAAACAGCCCGAAGTGTGGACAGACAGACTGAGCAAACAAAAGCAAAAAAAAAAGAGAACCAGAACAGAAAGTGGGAGAGGGACAATCAGGAGATCCTCAGCTGGATAATGGCCCTTGGTGGTGCGTGTGTCTGTGTGTGTCTGTGTGTGTGTGTGTGTGTGTGTGTGTGTGTGTGTGTGTGTGGACAGGTGTGAACGGGGAGTGTAGGTGACCATGTGCGTCCTGTGGTTCAATCAACCCCCCCACCCCACTCACACTCACACACACACACACACACACACACACACACACACACACACACACACACACACACACAATGGATCCAGTGGGACTAAGAATAGCTTCCACTACAAAGAGCTGTCACTCTGGATTGTAACAGAGCAGCGATAAGGGTCCGTCTGGATAACGCCGCTGGGCTCCACTTAGCGCTGTGTGTGCCAACCAGCTTATAACACCTACACACACACACACACACACACACACACACACATACACACACACGTGTAAACACTCATGAAATGAAACACAAAAAATCTCAGGTGATCAAATAACGTTTTGTAGACCACAGCCAGAATCAGAGATGATGTATGCGTCTTTACAAAGTGAGCAAACGTCGCACTGGGCCTTCTTAGTTCAGTTTGGGCGATTTCTAAAAAATAAAAAATGTAATAAAGAGCAGTTAGAGGCAACAGTACTGACATAAAGGCAATTAAACAAATCTGGTCCTAGTCCTTTTGGAGGAATTGGAAAACGAAAAAGTAGAACGATGATACAAACCATCCCCATTTGTTTTAGGACAAAGATATCGCACCTCCAAAATGATTTTATGCAGTGGTAGGAGGAGTCAAGATGGTTTGGGTTGGGCGGCAGATTCACTTGTGTTTTATGCAGTTTTATTTTTGTTTGTTAAGTAAAATTATTGAAAACACACATCATTACCATTAAAATATGGACAAGAAAAATTTTGTGTAGTAAAGCACAGATTTTTTTCACAATTTCACAATTTATTTTTTTTTGCCAAGGACATAACACACACTAGTTGTATCTTTCTAACAATAAACACAAGCATTAAATATGTACAGATGCACAATGTTTATATGCACCACTGAACGGGAAGGATCAGAACCAATCCCTTCCTGTTAGCGGCAGGAAACATCTACTGCTTATTGAATAGACATCGACTCCTATGTGGCTTTGAGCCACCATGTGATGGGTGATTTTGCTCTCCAACTTTCAGGCATGTGCTGGGTTAAATGGATAAGTTGAGTGTTTATTAAATCTTCCCAAGTACACCCAACAGTGTGCCAGTAGCAGAACAACTGTCAGTTCCTTTAACGACCTCTTTAACCTCTTTGAAACAAGCTCTTTACCTCTGGAGGAAAATTGAATTACTCAGAGCAATAAACAGATACACTTGCTATAGCAACAGAAAACTGCTGGTGGAAACGCAGCAGTGTTTATCTTACACGTTCCCTTTTTTTTTTATATATATATATACTTTTAAAAAAATTTTTTATTATGCATCACGAAAAAGACAAAAACATGTTTCTTCATGTTGTTTGTTGTTGGTTGGGTCTGTCATGGCTGCCTTTCGCTACGTCTTAATTTTCTTCATCTGTGCCACAGTGCAGAGCAGACTGTGCTGTCATTATACCGGGCTTCCCTCTCTGCCCATCTGAGTGGCAGCCCGACATGGCTCTCTGGTCTCTGGGTGTCATCTGGTGACGTTTCCCCTGCTCGGTACCAGAACCAGAATCAGATACGCGGCGCAGCACATTCCATCCTTACTGTGGCCTGGGCGGCTGCCAACAATCTTACCTTCCTGCCCCCGCGAATAAATCCAGACAATGTTTTGATGTTGCCTGCTCTGAAGCGGGAAAACGGTGAGATTAATCAATCTAACGTGCCAAAAGAGTCCCCTTAAGGTGGACAGGCTGAATTGTTTATGCAATGCGGCTCAAGAGGGATCAGCATTTAAACTGTGGTCAACAAAAGGAGCTAAGACATGCTTTTTTTTTTTTTTTTTTTTTTTTAACATTTTCTTTATATATATATTTGTGTTTTAAATTGTGTAAGTGTGTGTCTTACCATAGTCAGAAAACTTTTGCGTCATCCCTTTTTCCACTTTCACACACACTGAACATGAGAAACCTATTATAATATGGTAAATAAAGCAAAACCAGAGATGCAGCGCTCCGGAGAGCCTCAATGCATCATTTTCATTCTTAGTTCACTCTTAAGAGTTTTGCTATTTCAGCCTAACAGCATGAAGACTCACCACAGTCCCACTGGGCATCAGCCAGAAACTGAAACATTTAAATCCTATCCTTCCTGTCTTCACTCAGGCAGCTGAAGAAAGACCCACCAGGAATATTGTGCATGAGCTCTAAAAGGCAAATGTCTGGTAGCTGGAGACGAGGAAGCAGAGAGATTAATTCATCCATTGTTTTTAATCGATACCTGCTTGCTGTTGCTGATGCCGGTGTCACTGATAATTACGTACTTCGTTTACTCATAACGGAGAATGTGCTTCTGCAAAAGTAAGAATTAAAATAAGTTCCAATAATATGTCACGTGAACACATTGATTTACACCTCCAAATTTAAGGAAAATTTAAAGTTTCAGGCGTCAGAGTGAAGTTTTATGCTCTGGAGCACGTGCCGCTTAATTTGCAGTAAAATGTTACAATGGCTTTCTTATTGGGAGATATATATGATTATAGATTTAATATTAAAACAGCAACTACCATTGGTCGCACGCTGTCCACTTGAGAACTTTTCTCTAGCCACAAATATATTGATCTGTAAATTCTGGTCCACTGCTCATTTTAGAAGGAAAGGTTGTTTTTTTTTTTTTTTTTTTGTACTATTATGTTTACTCCTCCCTACTTGAAGGGGCAATTTAGCTTTTTTGAGTGAAATACGTATGAATTTCTTGCCTGAAATTCTTCATCAAGTGTCTATAATAATAATAATCTTTCTTTTTAAAATCTCTTCTGAAAGCATGAATGTACTTATTGGATCTCTCTATCTGGTGCACATGACACTGAAGGGAGATATATGGGATTATGGATTTAATATTAATACAGCAACCACCACAATGCATTTTTTTTCTTTGTTGATTTTGATATATTTTGTTTAACTGAAAAGAAAATCTAAAGAATATTTTTTTTACATGTTACATATGTTGATCTTGATCATGGTTTGGGAGTGAAAGAGGAGGGCCAGCAGCCCTTTTGATATTTGAGCTCTACAGATGTGGACAGATGATAATTTATAGCTCCTTCCCATATGTTCGTACTTAACCTAACTTCTTAGGGTCTCTGGTAAATAGCTGGTAAATCAGCCAGCCCATGAAATTCAATGAGACTTGATGTGTTCTGGATGGACTAAGATATGCAGCTTCATACTCAGGAGGTCATGAATGGAATTATCTGTGAGGGCTCAGATAAGTCATGCTGGCCTGAGAGAAGTCCGTGGGTTGTGATGATGGAAACATCGCTTGTGCCGTCCTGTTTTAAGATGAATCACACAATCAGACTCAATGTGGCTTATATGATTACTCTCTAATGACCAACCTACACGCTCCAGTGTCGACTGCGTGAGGGCCATGTGCGCGAGGCTCTGCGGGGATCGCTACTGGTCAAGTCATTGATCGGCTTTGACAGTTGAGAAAGGTGGCAGTTGTGTTCACATCTGACACAAGTTGGGGGGAGTTCACCTGTCAGTCTTGTGGGAGATAAATTCCTCTTTAGTGTGCACAGAGACATCTCCACGCAAGGTGGAGACCGGAGCAAAAAGATTCATCACAGGGGAATCAATACCAGCAGAGGTGCGGTGAAGGATTTGAAAGGATAAAAGAACTCAACAAGGTTTTGCTTTTCTCTGTACTGCTTTGTAAACCCTGGAGGAGGTAACAGTATTGAGCCATTTTCTGTTTGCTCACATCCACATTGGCAAGGCACTAAAAATACCCCCCTCCTCCCTCACAACGTGTGTGGGTCGAGGGTCAAGTGTAGCTCCCTTTGCTCCCCAACACAGCCTATTATCACAGTACAGAGCACAAACAACAGTTGTTTTATCTCAACGACCGCTGAACTGGAAACTCTCACAGCCTTGCCTTTGCCATGGCCTCTGGGTCGCACGCTGTCCACTTGACAACTTTTCTCCAGCCACAAATTTAATGATCTGTAAATTCTGGTCCACCGCTCATTTTAGAAGGAAGGGTTGTTGTTTTTATTATGTTTACTATTCTCTACTTGAAGGGGCAATTTAGCTTTTTTGAGTGAAGTATGAAGAAAGTTGCCTCTAATCCTTCATCAAGTGTCTAGAATAATAATAACCTTTATTTTTAAAATCTCTTTGACTGTATGGGAATAAAAGGAAAAAATACTAATTATTGATGACAACGTATACAAGTGAAACACAAAAAAAGATAAAAAAAGACAATCTAAAATGGTACATGAAGCACATTGTTTTTAGATTATAGTGATTTTAACCACAAGGTTTAGAGGAACCAGATTTTCATACGTATTTTATTTCCTCCTGCATCTGTATTATGTCACGGTTTCAAATCAAAATAGAAACACTGTATTTTAGAGTACTCAGTCACGCGAGCTAAGAAATGCCTCTGGTGATAGAAAAATAGAAAAAAACCCGAATGAATTGCCAATTATGTGCCAGAGACCAGTGAATAATGGCTTTTTGATTCTGATCGGTCTTAATAAATAGTAAATTCCTGGATTTATTTTTGAAAAGAAAAAAAAACAATAATAAAGATAGCTCTTGCTGCATACCAAATAAAAACATATGAAACCAAACAAACCATTCTATTAATTTCTGCTCATGAAAGGGATCATGACTTTTGAGTATTTGTTATAGTTTTTGCATCCAACAGAGATTTAGATCATCGCCTGGCTCGTAGACCTCAACCAGAAAATGTGCCCAGATTCCTCCAAAAATGAAGAAACCACAGAAGGAGCATTGGCTTACTCTTCTCTGGCTTTGGGGGAAAAATGAATTTTGAAGTGGCGGGAGAAACATATGTGAATTTTCATACAATATGCTGTATATTTTCCCTGTGTCTGTGGAGTGGTTGCAGCTCAAGCGTGATGAGCTGCTGCAGTGCAGTATCCACCAGAGTGGGGACTATTCCCACTACTGGGAGAGGTGCTACAAAATGTCTTCTTTGAGACTCATATTGACAACAATGTGTATGAACTGTAGGATTCAGCCTCATAGACTTAAGGTAAGTGCATCTGGAAGAAAGAGCTTTGTCTCACTGATGTGTTATGTAGCATTTAATATGTATTCATATCATGCTGTTAGTGAAAATTCTCTTTAAGTGACTTTAAAAATGTGCTGATGTGATATAAACATCTTCAACAATCCATTAACGCAATGACCTTTGCTGAAGTCTTGAATTGTTTTAAAAGCAGCACTTGTATTAAAACCCACACACTCACATTAAAAAACCTCAGGTGGTCGGAGCAGTCAGCACTGCTGCCGTTCGTTCTGTGACAGGTGAACGGTTTGAACTGAGCGCTGGACCGAAATGAAGGTGTTGGGAGTTGCAGACAGTGTCAGTTGCAGACAGACTTAACATCTTCCAGAGTAGCCGCGTCGTCCGCACAGCTTCTCAGTGAATGAGGCCTTTCTGTTTGGTTGTCAGTGGCGGTGGCTGTTGGGCGGGAGATGAAAAACAACACGTCCTCCCGCGGCACCAAAGAGGTCGCTTATGTCAGTGTGTTTTTGACCCCAGGAAGGGGGAGTTTGGGGTTGTATACCTCCATTCACATTTACCACATGCTGTGGGCTGTCATAAAAGAACAGATGAAAACACCCACAAGGTTTAGTTCTTGTTTCGATTACTTAATCAAACCTCTGTACAAAGTTGTCTGTTCTGTGCTGTTACGTTTCAGGCTCAAAAAAATTTAAAAGCAGGCATCTTTTTGTACATTTTTTTGCACATTTCACCCAAAAAAAACCCATCACATATGCTGCAATTACACACAGTGAAAGCGTTTCTGGTGGACACAAAAAAAAGCGATGTCTGGGACACACTTGTTCAATGCTTTGTGAGTTTTGAGCTAAGAAAATTGTGCAAAAACAAGTTACAATATATACAGGAAAGTAGGTTCATAACTTTTTTCTTTTTCGTTTTGATTTTATTTGCGTTTTGTGTATTTACATGCGTTCTCAAGTTGCAGTGGCTTGAGCTCTCAGGGCCACCGTAGTCTTGACTGCAAGAATGAGAGGAAACTCTCATATCACAGATAAATTAAACAATCTTCTCATGTCCTACCAGCAGTTTTTTTCTGTTGAATTTAAAATCTGAAGGCTCAACGCTCCTGGTAAGGGTTTATAAATAGGACAGAGGTCATTTCCTCTACGTTTTTGCATGTGCTGGTAGTTCATCATGTGCTATGCATAAGCCTGAAGAGCTGAGTAATGTCGGGGTATTTATTTTGTTTTCATGAGCAACCCCCCCCTTCACCTGTCTGCAGCTGACTGACTGGTTGGCTTCATCTTTCGTGATTCATGCCGTCACCTTGGCTCGTGCTGCTCTCTCCTGTCGAACCTCATCTCCTCCTCTCCCTTAAAGAGCTGCCATTTGCCATGCTCTCCTCCCTTCACTGAGCCATGTTGTCATAAACTAAACACATCAAATATTCATTACAGGCTAAGGCACTGCTGCTGCAGAGTATTATTCATGCTCTCCATGGGCCTGTGTTGAACTGCTGAGGGTCTTTCAAAAGCTCCAGACAAGCCTCATACGCCCATCCATTCATCCATGCACTCCTTCTGCAGACATGGGAGCGAGTCGAAGACAGATGCATTTAAATTCAAAAGTCTAATTTATAACCCTGTTTGCCCCTTCTTAGTCAGTTAGGCTATCATCACTAGGTTTAACTTGTCTTAAGAGAAGCTGTAAAGTAGATGCCTGTGTGTGTATTTGTTCTTGAATTTACAACCTGGGATTGGACTGGTTTAGGTGAGATAATTGAGTTCATGCTTTGCCGGGAGTCAATGTAGTGACTGAAGGGTCTTCATAAGGATGGAAACGCAAGGGTATGTGTGTGTGTGTGTGTGAGCATATATTTGTGTGCTCATCTGTTTTCTGCCTAATTAGTTTGTGTTTGCTGATTATATTACCTGCATTACACATCCACCTGGACGTTTCTAACAGGCGTGTTTCTGCAGGCGGACGTGGCTGCAGCTGTGACACAACTGTATGCTATACTGACAGTCTTACTAGAGTGAATATTTACTGTGTGTGTGTGTGGTCCTGGTTTTAAATTATGTTGTGGGGTTGTGAAGGGCTGCTATATACGTGGGCGTATATATAAAAAAATTAACAGCGGATGGGTTGCAGGTGTGTAAAATAATACATGAAACATGAATTATATTCTCTAACATATGAACATATTTTAACGCTTTATTTTTTGTTTGTCCAACACGAATAAGACTGTTTAGACTGTTAGACTACTTATTTTTGGGCAGAGGCCAAGTAGATAGAGTTTGAATTTTAGTTTAATGATTAAAACTGTAAATATCTGTTGGCATTTTACCAAAAACATTTAATTTAATATATTTTATATAGTTTATTTATAACCAGCATACTTTGGCGTAATATTTCACCATATCATCACGTGTAATTATAGCAAAAATAATAATTCCTTTGGGGGATGGAGGGAGGATTATTAATGCACACACATGCTTTTTTGGAGCTGATCTCTGTGTCGCTATTATGGGGACTTATCATCCTAATAGAAACAAAAAAACAAGTATTTTATAAGGTTAGGTTTAGGATTAGACAAATAGTAGTTGTGTTTGGGATTAGACCAAGGTTGGAAAATAAATAAATAATAAAGTGTGCCCTGAAGTCAAGAAAGTGTGTGTTTATGTGTGATAGTAAATTGAATATCTTTGTTTTAGATTCTTGGTTGGATAAAACAAGACATGTGAAGACATAAGAAAATAATTGGTTGATCATTAAAATTGAAATCATCAGTCAGTGTCATCCTGGCCCTGATATATATATGATATGGCTCTACTATGTGGCAGCGCAGATGAAGTGTATAGGACTGTGAGCTCTACATTTTTTCTTGACTATCTTGACCTACATTACATCTACAGCTACCGAGCCGCTCCTCTCCCCTTGCTCACTCTGCTGCTCACTGCTGTGTGACATGTTAATATCTTGTTTGCCTTGCCCCACACTTTCTCATGAATGCCTGCAGATGATGATGCTGCACAGTGCATGTCAGTCCTCCTCAGTGACGAGAGGCAGGATGTGTTATTTTACAGTCTATAAACCGCATCTCCAATGTAGAGACATGGGAAACGATAGCGCTGTGGGTACTGCCTGCCTAATTAAATGACTGAAAACAAACCAGACCAGAAGCACTTGACGATGTACATTCCACGCTCATGTTTTTCTTTTTTCTATTTTTTTTTTTTTTTTTTTTTTACTGTATTTCAGGCCAAGAGCACTGATTGGTGCTTGTGGATTACAACCTGGTCTGTTAACACGGTTCAAATCCTTCATAAGTGGGGTCAGTTGCAACAAGTGAACCCACAGCTCTTCACGGGAGAATAAATAATAATTGAGGCCTGTTTTGCTGTTCCTCTGCAGCTCATAGCAGAATACAAGCGTTGGCATAAGCTTCCACTGGCTCTGCACTTTTAAGATTAAATAGACTAATGCACCTTTTACGCTATTGTCGAGAACAAGCAGCTGGGGTCAACAACAAATCAACAACTTGGCTTTGTGTGAAAAAAAAAAAAAAAGACATACAAACAAGGCAGCTCTGGCAAAGTGAAATTATTTTGGGAGCATTTAAGAACACTTGAGGCAAAGTTTACATAATGATGGCTTTAAGCATCCACCACCATCCTGTTGCGAGAGAGTGTGTTTGTGTGGCGGTTTGAGAGGTGAGTGAGAGAGTGGCAGGACATTATGTGTATATAACTGAGAAGATGAAGCGGCTGATAAGTCGTTTCGCTTTCCCTGCTAAGTGGTGGTAAGGAATTGAGTTCATTTAGATTAAGGATGATACAGATGCTAAGAGGGTGTAATGGAGTGAGATAAAAGTGGCGGGAGCTCTGGGAGCCGAGTGAAATCAAGACAAATCACCTCAATAAACTCTATGTTTCATAGCTAGCTCTTTTTTTTTTTTTTATCCAACGATAATACAGTTCGATAATTCTTCAGCTCACACACACAGAAAACACACATTACATTAATATCTCTTTATCTCCTCTGTAGCTCAAAGGTTAGAAAGTAACCACAGTATAACTATTGTGAACAAAGCCACAAAGTGGAAATTAAAAGATAAGGCTGTTGTTATGTTATCTTTATTAATGCTGTTAAAGATATTCAGCCAAACAACCCCACATGTATTGTGGAGCGTTACAAAGCATCTATTAAATTTGTGACCTAAGTCCCCTCACGCTCAGTGACATCTCCCTGACACAGAGCTACTCTCCAGAGAAAGAAATCAAATAAAATTCACACTGAGGCTCCACAGGCAGAACATGTTTGTGGTATAAATTCATTGTTGGGTTTCAATCCCCTCTGGGTATTTGGTGATAATAATAAATTTATAACAATACCACCCTCATTGTTCCTATTACAGTAGTGATACAACCAATATTAAGTTCATAAGAGCTTTTATGTACTGGTCCCCGTAGGGATATCATCTGAAATATAATGATCCTCTTTTCAGCTGCACAGGAAGAGATGTGGAGAGAAGAAAAAGCAGCAACTAGCTTCAGATAAAAATGAAAATGGAGGCTGACTGTTTTTATTCTGCACTAATGTTCTGATTCCAACACTGTTTCAGAAATGCCTCTGATAATGCACCAATGCAATAGTAATTTGTTATTGCTGACGGTTAATGTTTCATGCTAACGTTACACTTTCATTTACCGGAAATCAATTCTTCTTCACTGCTCTAAAGCTGAGAAAATGCACTGTGCAACCGCCAGCAAGCAAAGAAGAATTGATTTCAAACAAATAGTGAAATGTTTGCCATTTGCAAAATATCAGGAAGGATCATAAGTAGCTGTGTCTCAATTCAGGGGCCTCAATCTTTGGGGGACAGGTTCAATGAAGGTGAGGTCCATCATGGTCTGTAGATAGCAAAGGCCAAATTGAAAGTGTCTGCGGAGGATTTTTGTTTTGTGTCACCAGCTGTTCCTCCCCTTACCGGCCTTACTGTTGCGTTGCAAAGCATGGCCCCTGTTGCCTTGCAACCTTGACAACACGTGACTTTTTTTCCACAAAAACCTTGGTTTTAATAGTTGTACCATTAACAAAACTCAATGTAATAATAATCCCCAGGCTCTCTCTCAGTGGTTTTTGCTGCCATATTATTTTCATTACCGCCGTGCAATGAATCCTGAGAAAAGTTGGGCCATAAAAGGTCCACACATTGGAGCCTTCCTTTCCCAAGAAGTGGAGAACACACTTGTGGGCTGCATTTAATGGAGGCTTCAAAAAAGCTTAATCGCAGCAACTGTGATTCATTCATTCGGTCTTCAAATGCAGTCTCTGCAGGATGCAGGCGATGAATTGGGACACAGCAACTATGTAATCTGACCGTAATGGAGCACTTCCGCCAAAATCAGACAGTATACAAACTTTTGAGTCACTTTAGCCTGAATCTTGTGTTAAAAATTCTAATGTATTATTTTACATAGCAGCTGCTGTTTAATTTTTTTTTTTAAGGAATTGGAATTGTTATTTAAGGAATTATTCATTAGTAGATAGGACTGACAGATTGCATAATAAAAATAACAAAAATAGAAATATTCTATGGCATCAATAGGGTTTACAAAGAGTTTTACCTGAGTCATACAACAGTAGCAATCACATCGCATCCGTATAGGGTTAGTGGTGCACGCAAGTTCAGGTATTGGCCTTCTTTACTTGATCTGGTTCTGATGCTATTCCCTCAGTCATGAATGCTGAACAGCAATGTCACAAATAAACTTTTCAAATATTTAACATCTGTGTTTTTACTAAGCAGTCCCTGATCTTAGAGTCTGACTCTTCTCCTCCAGCTTCCCTCACTCTTTTTTTTTCTTTTTGGAAAAGGGGGGGCTGAACTGCCTGCCTAAATAAGGTTTAAGAGATTCTGCGTTTCTATGTATGGGGTCCACTATGCTATGCAGCTTTGCCAATGTGTATGACAAAGCTCAGAGTGTTTGATAAATTCCAGGCTGATGGCTGATGACAGAGCAGTGTAGAGGAGCTCAGGGGGGATTACTGCACATAAACATAGCCTGCCAGTATCCGTAAGAGCTCAACACACAATGGAGCCATGTGGATACAACATAGAGGAGACGTAGTGCAAGGAATCACCTAGTCCCTTTCATAATTCAGCAGGTCTATTTGGAGTCACCTCATAAACATTAAACATCGCAAAGGGCATTGTGGGAGGGGTCTGTATGAGCTCCTCTGCTGCACCTATGGGTACATTTATATGTTAAACATGTTACAAACACCTCTCGCAGAGTTCTTCTTGTGTGTGAATAGACGTGGACTGGAAATATCACTGAGTGGCTACAGTGAAGGTAAGTCAAGTACATCACTGTGTGTCCTTTGTGGTGTCGTCCTCTTATCTCTTACATCTGTGTCCTCTTGTATCATTTGCTTTGTTCTGGAGCCTCATTTCTGATTTCCTCATTTATGTTTATTGTACTTCTTACAATCTCAATAGCAGATTACAATGAACACTCAGCATTTATCAGGAGTGATCTCATTAGTGTGAGAAAGTCTCTGTGGATGTGGTTGTTCTTTCTTTCTTCCTGGTATGGTTTGGTTTTTTGCTTTAAACTGTGTATCTGTTTATTTACCTTAACTGATCTTGTCCCCGCTGGACTTAATTAGGCAGGTTTATCATACGGCCTGATAACAGTGTTTGTTTGTCAAATAGCGGCTCCTCACCATGAACTCCAGCTCTTATCAGGGCCAAGTTAAGTTGTACACTGTCAGAGCATCACAAGACTGTCCGTTTTAAAGGGGAAGAGATGTTCTTATTTTAGTCAAACTCCTGTCTTTCACTGTGTTGAGTCACAGACTCTATCAAAGCCACATCCTTCCATATAAAAGGCTGTTAACAGCACAGATTGCACAGTCTTCCCATACTGTTTTGGCCAAGTTTGTGCTTTTAGTAAATGTCACAGTAAGAACTGTTTTCTATTCGCAGACAGCTAAATCCGTGTTTGACTTGTCATGCTAACTTTCAAGTGTTGACGGGTGAAATTGCTGCGTTCGCTTCATTCCCTGATCGCTTTGTTTATACCAGGTCTCCGGTAAATTGGTGCAAATGTCGGAGCAAGATTTATTACTGTGACAAAGCAGTCCCTTTTGCACTAAAGAGACAACTCTGAAATGGGTTGCTTTTGTCCCTTGTATGACTTTTTGTAGAAATGAAGTCACACCTCACTGGTTTGCCTTTTTTCCCTGCTGAATTTTTTAAGCATCACAATGCAGTTGTTAGAAATAGTCAGATCTTCTTATGTCACTGCAGAAATATTATGAAGTAAAAAAAATCATAACAAGCACCAGTCCTCATTCAAAATATTACATAAAGGAGCTATTTTTACATTTCGGTTTTGCTATATAGCCAATGTTAGCATTGGCTTTACTTACCAGTCAAAAGCTTCATCGTCCATTGTGTTTGCAAGAAAAAAGGTTATGATACATCCTACTTCTTCAGGGAAACCTAACATGACAAGACAGTCCAGGCTGGTTGCAGCTAGCTGTTTAGCATGCTAACTTCAGTAGAAGAAAAGAACTGAGGGCAATAGAAGCAAAACAACACTTGGTTTCCACTGCTGGCGACTAAATGAATAAAGCTTGTTCTTTCTTATAGACTGGTAAGTAAACAGCCGTTAATGCTAATGTTGGCTGTAGCAATAGCAAAACTTAGATATAGCTCCTTTAAGCAAATGTACATTAAGTGTCAATGCATAAAATCCTGTTTCAGACTCTTGGCATATTACTTCTGCTGTACTGTAAAGACTTCCACAACTAAGTACATGGGCAGAGATAAATAGGTGCTGTGTTCTCGACTGAAGAGTGTAGAGCCAAGCTGAGACCACAGACAGTGTCTACAGGATGGTGCTCCTGCTCTTTGCTGAACCTGGCAACACCGCTGGGCCGTAATTACACTGTTGTCTCAAAATCAGGTTTGTAATCCCACTGCAACTAATCTGTGTTTATTCTGTGGTTTTAGGCCACGATGTACTCGGAAACCTCTTGTTATCAGAAGGTGTGCCTGGCACACACAGTCTTGCTACCACCACAAACAAGGTACTTTCAGGTGGGAAGCCCATGCTTTTGTGTAGAAGCTGAGGAATCGTCTCTTGTGACTACGACTCAACCATCATAACTAGCTGAGGACCGATGGTGTTAAAGTCGGAGGGAGGAACACATTTTCTTTCTTGCTATTGGCATCAGCATAAGTTTTGCTCATTGTGTGCCACAATCCAGTGACAAAATAGGGGAATGACATATATAGCTAGTCTGTTAACGGTAGTTTTGGACAATTGGCACAAAGGACTGACTGAGTGATGTATGGAATTATTGTATATAAAAGTGTCCAAACATGGGTTTGGAAAGTCTTTGCAATTGTCTTGAATTGTGTCTTAAACCCACAAAAAAATCATGAAAGGTTTACACACCATGTGGTTTTCATTCAGAAGAAAATAACTGCAATCTTTGACACTGAAATTGCACTACAACAGCAGTTATTGTTAACAACACACTCTTGAAGGTGCATTCAAGTTCAGTTGCCAAAATACACAGTGGGTAAAGAAAAAGAGGGGTACAATCTGTACAGCAGACACAGAAATGCCAAAGCCCAGCCAGCTGTCATGCTCAGTGAATGAAAAGCAAGAGGATGAATTCATTGTCTGTGTCAAATGTTTTTTATTCATAAGAGTAACAAATATGATTCAGTTTCCCATTATAGATTTTTGAGACTGCTACTAATGATGTTTAAGAGTTAAAAAAAAATCATGTGTGTTTCGTTTAGGAATTGTGACCAGGATACATACTGATATTTACAGATATTTTACAACTACATTACTGTGCAAATGTCTAGTTTTGCTGTTTTAGCAATGCTATAATGACCATATATATATTATTTCTCAGTCTCTTTATTAGCCAAGAAACCATTTTTTCAGAAGGGGACCAGGGTAAAAAGGCTAAGATATGCTAAAGCTGACAAAGATTGGAATGAAGATCAGTGGAAAAGAGTATTATGAATTGACGAATCCAAGTGGGAAATTTTCGGCTCCAATTGTCTACAATATGTGAGAAGAAGAGTTGGAGAGAGATGGAGGAGTGAGTGCTTGCTTGCCTTCAGTGAAACACGGTCAAGCGTCTGTCCTGGTTTGGGGCTACATTTCTGCCAGTGATGTTGGTGAGATTGTCCGAATTGATGGGATCATGAACGTACAGACAGGTTTTGATTCATCATGCCATTCCTTCCTCAAAGAGCCTGATTGGGAATGGTTTTTATTTTTCAGCATGATAACAATCCCAAGCTCACTGTTAATGCAGTGAAATCATATTTGGAGAGAAAAACAGCTGCTAAAACTCTGACGGTCGTGGGCTCCTCCACAGAGTCCAGACCTGAATATTATAGAGGCAGTGTGGGATCAACTAGACAGAGAAATAAATAAAAGACTAAATCTAAAGAAGAACTCTGGGAAGTGCTGAAAGAAGCCTGGTACCAGAAGATTACTTCAAAAAACTTTATGACATTCTCCCCAAAAGAGTTCAAGATGTGCTTAGTGCCAAGGGAGGTCACACTAAATACTGACTTTTTCCTGTATAAGCCATTTTGTTCTGAAAATTGTGTTTTGTTTTTTTTTTAAATTGTGTGTAATTATTTCCTGTAGTGGTGGTCATTAAAACTTTGCTATAATAACAAAGGTAGTGGTGGCCAAGGACTTTGACTATTGTAGAGCCTTACATTGGACACCACACATAAGGAGAAACAGTGTAGGATGGTGGACATGCTAACTGATAATCAAAGGCTCCCTGCAGGGTTGTTGTTGATTCACTGCAGGTATGATTCCTAAGTCCAACACACCTCATGAAAGAGCACATGAAACAGCATCCAGCAAGTGCTAAACACTTCCCACACACACGCTCATGTATAGAACACAGAAAAACCCAATATACTCACGCTCACACAACATAGGTGCATCTCCAATGTTACGCAACTGTTTGTCATTGTTTCCCTCCTACATTCATGAAATGTGACCTCTGAATGAGAAACATGAACGTTTAATAAACTGCGCGAACTGTCAATGTACAGAAGAAGTACAAAAGCATCCAGGAGCTTTGTGTGTGTGTGTGTGTGTGTGTGTGTGTGTGTGCGTGCATGCATCCTCGCAGATAGGTCGCACTTTACAATGCGCTAAATGTAACAAACATTTTGAGCACTTCAGAGGTTAGCAAAATTACACAGCTGCTGAAATCTCAACCACTGTTTTTCACATCATTTTGAGGCTTCACACATCCTTTCCCAGTTAAATAATGTTGGCCAGTGAAAACTCATTTTACATATTGACTGGAGGCTGTAAATACTTAATGATTTCCTTCCTGGAGAGAAAACGTCTCTGAAAACGGGAGAGCAGGCAGGTGACGAATAATCAAACAGATCTACTGTGTGCTAACGTTTATCGATTCACTGTTTGTCGATGTTGGAGACATTGAACTATGTTGTTGACGGTGAAATAACGAAGAAGAAGACGGAACTGTCTTTCTGCAACCTCGAATTTCTCCACAAACACAAAAGCACATCAGTACACTGAAGTGGGAAGTGTTGCCTTGATCCTTCAGTAAAATGTTGTACAGTTCTTCCTGCTGATATATTTGACTTGCATATTCAGTGCAAGTGCGGTGTTCTGTTGACTACTCAAACACATTTCTAAAATGCACACACGTAAGAGCAGCTTAAAGCCCGGCTGTTGAAGACTTTAGCAGGGCAGAAAAAAGGCGCACTTGTTCGTCAGCATTACCATATTTCACTGCACCACGGAAAAGCTGTGGTGTCAGAGACAGAGGATGAGAAAAACCTCAGACTTGACTCATTTTCCACTTGACACAACACCACTCAGCAGGGAAGCATCGGAAGGAGGCAAACAATTAGTTTCCCTCTGTATGTCATATCTCCTAACAAATGCAACGGACATGACAACTGAATCCCACTGACAGGCTGACCAAATTAGGCCACAGGATGGTTACTTGGTTGCCAACAAGTGAAGACTGTATATACAGCATGTTTTAACAGGGGATATTAGCCCTCGCAGGCCTCACAGTGGAAACGTGGGGATTCTGTTGGGTGATGATGAAGCAAAAAGTTACGAAAACACAAAGAGGGTATTGTTTTTGTATCATTTTACATATTGACTGGAGGCTGTAAATACTTGTTTTGTATTTTGTTTTTCCTTCCTGCAATGATGATAGTATCAGGTTTATGGCGTAATTTGCCACAATTGCAAAACCTGCAGAAAGAGAAACAAGTGAAAGGGGCAGGTTGAGAATGAAGTCAAAGAAACCAGGTGCTTCTCAGATGCAACCACAAACTTCACGGGAGGAGCTTTTTTGGTGCCTTGCACGTCAGGACTCTGGCTGAACACGGCTCCTTGTTTCTTAGAAGAAGCAAAGATCAGCTTCAGTCTTCCTGCACATCCCATTAATTACAACTATTGTTATTGACTATTACCATAGCACACTCTGCACAGGATGTTGCAGAGGGCAGCTGCTCACAGTGCTCATATATGTCTCAGACACACATTCACAGTAACACTGAGCTCAATGAGCAGCTGGGGGAAAGCTTCCTCCTTGATTTGTGTAAGTGTTATCTTTACAGCTGAAGGAACACTGTTGGTAACACTGTTGCTTTAACTCTAAATCAAAGAGAATCACTGGTCCAGTTTTTATTTATCATATTCTGATATGCCTTTTGGTCAAGTGGAACATCTAGGAAGCTTTTGTCAGGATGAATTTCCTGTTGAGTCACAGTGATCTGAAATGTACCATTGCCATGATCACAATGGCTTCCCATTGATTGTGTAATTAGAAGTTGTCTGTGTTTATTATATGACAAAAACAGCTGTGTGGGAGTCCACAGTACAGTTAGTGGCATGTCCTCTGGGAATATCACTCAGCGGAGCATGATTAGACAGGTAGTGGAGATCAGATAAAACACTACGTCAGAAAATAATGGCCACAACGCATCTCCAGTGGAGAATTAATGCATTAAGATTTAATCTGTGGCATGTTAATGGTTGCAGAACTACAGCCTGCCGATTGAGCAAAGACTCAACCCAGCAGTTTGAGAGTCACACAGAGGGAAATCAAATCTCATTTACAAAGTAGCGTGGTGTTCAACCGAAGACGCAGGGACCCATGCATAGATTAAAGCGATGTCCCGTCTCCTATGAGTCCTTTGAACTCTGCTTCACCCCATTATCAGATAGTGATGCTATCATACAACAATGTCAGGCTCAGTGTAACATCTGCAGCCCTAAGGTATGAGCATGACGTGCTGTGTCTTGGCTTTGGTCAAAGCTTGGGAAGAACGAGGAGATTACTCAGAGCAGAGGCTTGACAGAGGTTGCGCTGCATTTTTGCGTTAATGATCATGTATTCGACTAATGTTTCTGTTCAAAAACAGCCAGATTAGTGAACGTCACTGTAGTATTTTATAGATGCACTTCAGCCTCATAAATGACAAAGAAGATAGATGACAAAAGAGGAGTTTTGCCTTTACTTTCACTAGCTCCTCTGCATTTCGAAAGTTGCATGATAGATTGCTGCTCAGGGGCATTTTCCAAACCGGACAGTTATTGTGTTTTCCAAGAGGTTTGTTTTTAATCCATGTTGCTCCCCTCTGCCCCACATTCATGCACGTATACACTGCTTTTGTAATTTTATTTGTTAGACAATGTAATCCAATGAAAGGTAAGTACTCTCCAACAAACAACAGTAATTGTTAGTGGCCATTGTATTGAGCCATCCAACATGCACTTGAAGAGAGTGTCTTTGTTTTTTTTGTTGTTGTTGTTGTTGTTTTAGGACGTTCAGGGAATTTGCGTCATTCATTTGTATTTTTAATGTCCAGACATTATTCAAACAAATAGCTGTCTGTCCTTTCAGTCAAAGGCCGCAATGACCATTTCTCGATTAAAATTACATCTATTTAATTTAATATTTTGCCAATCATCCATAGATAAATAGGTCTGAGGCAATGCAGCAATATTATTACGTTTGTTAAAAAAAAAAAAAGCATTATATAATTTTCACATGTTGGACATGTCTCTAGGCAGAGGTGAAACATTTTGGTGTGTTAACTTGTTTCAGGAAGAAAAACGCTAAAAGAAACAGGCTGAGAAGTCCCTCTGGATCTGCCTATGTGAGGCCCAGTCAACGTTCCACCTCTTAAATCAGATGTGCAACAAAAGTGATAAAAGCTCCAGGTTATTTCCAGGAACTGAGAGCTAGCAGGGTTAAACAACACATGTTCGGGAGGACCTTGATTGGTCTGGATCCACAGCTAAGTGGGAGCCTCGAGCTGCAGCTCTGGCAGGGTATCGTAACAGCAGACTACATGAGCCTAATTAGCCTCACACCTCCGAGCCCATTAGTTCCTCTCCAGCTACTGCCAAATGGTCGATGAGATTCCCATCGTCCCGCATCGAAGGCATCCAAGCAAACATATCACACGTGACAAATGCTCACAAATAACACGAATGTACGGATGTATATCCTCAGGGTGTGTCTTTAAAATCCCTCTCGTGGTCAGGCCTTGAATTCCTTTTGAGAAAGCCTTTATTTTGTATTTAGCTTCAGGGCTGTTTGTAATGTTGCAGCTGCAAATATGCTGAAGGGATATGAATTACAACAGAAAACTGCCACAACTGTGATGTCAGGCTGCTGGAAATTGTTCAAAATTTCTGGGTGGGTCGGAGAAGGAAACATTTTGCTGGGCAGCCTTCACTTTGACTCACAAGAGCATATTGTTATTGTTGAATTATATTGTTTTTTATCTAAAAAGAATTTTTTTTATATTTTTTTAATATTACGGACTCTAAATTTAAAAAAAAAAAAATTTGCAGAATGTGCCATTCTCAAATTTACACAACACCTTAACAAATATATTATGGCCGGTCTTTCTAGTGCTGGGACATAAAAATGGGGCCAGGGGCCAGAAAGGGTGGATAAACCTTTTTTTTCCCCCTCTCTTTGCCTCTCCCTCTCTGTCCCTCCTGCAGGACTCTCAGGACCAAGCTCTGACTTTGGTTAATCATTGGTCCTACTTGGTGCTAAGTTGCAGAAAGTGGTCCGGGCAGCCAAACGAGGGTTGTATGTGTTTGTGGGAAGGGAGAGAGAGAAAGGGAGGGAAACCCTCGCTAAACTGTCACGCAGTGGTGTAACACTCGTGCCATAAGCCAGAGCATGTGCTCACCCACATGTATGTCAGCCTCTGTACTGAGCTCAGACACAGGCTTGAACATGCACTCCACTCACAGAATGATGCCTGATCACTCTCCCTGGTAAGAACTAATCTGTCACACTTGTCTTTTTAGAGGAGAGCCTAATGCTCAGTCTGCTGTGTTTGACATAGTTTAGCTATTGTTTTTTTTTTTTTGTGCCATTTATGGTATAAAGTCGGTTTTTACGTGAAGATGTGGTTGGCATGCATTCAACTTCCCCAATGAGCTGTAACAGGTGCCGGAATTTTTTAATCAAAGCTGACATATTTTTGTGTTTTAATCCTCTTATGTTGCTGTGTGAGTGGACACAGAATTGTGACTTCAACATGTCTGATGGTGTTAAAGACAGAAAGGTCAGTGCTGTGATCTCAGCTGGACCAGTCCTGACCCAATGTCAGGCCAGACAAGAGTATCTCTGATCCCTCAGGCGCCTGGGGCAATCAGTCTGTACTACAGCTAATTCTAACTGCATCCTGTGGTCATTACACCGAACAGGCCATTTAGAAACTATGGCTCTTTGGTTTAGATATTATCTGGAGTCTGACTTCCAGTAGAGCTTTGTAATATATCGGGAGGGCATTAAGATTGTGACTAAAACCTCCTGGAGGCAATTTCACCCCAGACGTTATAAGCGTGTTGACATGTTCAGTCACAACGCAGACTAAGAAAGCCTTTGACTTGAACTGAGGCTTTCTTGTCTGCATACATCGTGCACATCTGTCATGACACGCTGTGCTCTTATCTCTTGAACAAACATCATGCCCCACCCCCCCACCCTAGTAAACAAAAAGAAATCCCAAAACACATCAACACAAGCCCGTCCTCCCCACCACGAGACTAGAACAGAATGGAATTTGAAACGTTTTAGCCAAAAATGTTTCCATGGTCAAGGTGTTTTTTGCAGAAACGTTTCAGATTTCGTTCCGTTCTCCGGCTTCAACCAAATCTCTCGCTGGAGTTTGCCGCGTTGATCGATGCACAGGTGAGTGACCTCTGGCACACACTGACACACACTCAACCAAACACTGACAGGCTTTAAGATGGAGGTGGACAGCAGCCAACTGTGAGTCACAGAGTGAGTGTAGCTCTGCTGAGCCGCAGCTGTCTCTCTCTGATGGGATAAACAGCGTTTCCTGAAGGTTTTGGGCTCCGTGCTTGATGTTCTGGACAGACTGGTTCTTAGCCCTGCCGCATCGTTCATGCTGTACACCTTGTTAACCCTGGTCATGATCTGAATGAGCAACCATGATGGAAATTGGACTGGCCTCACTGCGGTTGTCATTTTTTAAAAAAACGAGTCTTAGTCTCATTGACATTTTTTCTTTATTTTACTTTTGCACTCCTTCAGCTCTTGGTGTAATTCCAGTGTGACAGATATGACCCAGCCTCTTGTTTTTGCCAGGCCCAGCTGGGGTAATAATAGGTTGTATGTTTTCAATGAGCTTTGATGGATTGTGTGTCTCTGTGTCATCCAGGCAGTGTGGCAAGCGTAGATAAACTCTTCTACCCAGTCCTGCAGTATCACCTCCCAGCCCCAACACCAGGAGTAAGGGATGTCACGTCTGTTCCTGCTTTTGGCAATGATCACTGTCTCCTGCAGCATCCAGGTGGGTCCAAAGAGACACACACACACTGGCCTTTAAAGTACAGAGGTGTTGGATGTTTCTTCTGAAACAATGCATAGAATCATGCTGTGTAAGCCTAAACAAACTGTGTCCTTTAATGACATGAGTATTACGATTTACAGTATATCAGTCTATGCATACAGTAGCACAAGCCCCCCCATACTGACAACACATTAGAGTGTCATCTTGACGGATTATATCTCCAGATTGAGGATGAGTTGTTTAAAGCTACTGTAAATATGAAGTGAAGTGAAACAGACGAATGCCAATTCAGTCACTGCGCCCGTTTTGTCTCCATGGTTTGTGCAGGGGTCCCATTCTCCGCATTTTTCCCACCCAGCTGCTTACAATAAGTCTGCAAATAATGGACCGTCTTGTTATAACTGACCTCGTACATGCTCTACTTCTCCTTAGGTGTCTTCTGCGGCTACCCTGGATAAGCTGAAGGAGAGTTGGAAATTATACATGGAGGAGTGTGATCGCAACAACAGCCGAGACCCTCCAAGCACTGGTGAGCCAAACATACTGGAACAGATGTTTGACTGCAGTGCCATCATCAGTTCTCTATAAATAACAAAAATCATAGTGTATTTTTTTTATCCGCTACTATAATAAGCTGTGACTCCTAAGTCATAATTCAGGCTATGACAAAGTTAGGACAAATATTAAGGTATGAGGTTTTTTTCATGTAATTTCCATGTACATTAGCAAAGAAACCCTTAGGTTACTGAAGCAGTTTCCACTCTCTGTTCACACCATTGTATAATCACTCAGCTTTGCAACTGCTCTGTTTTTTATTCGCAATACCACACTGACTGAGAACTGGCTCTAGCTCAATCCATCACCGGTGTTTAACTACATGGAGAACGCTGCCCTTCAGCTGCATTATACTCTGTTAGCGCATTTTTTTGCTCGTTGCATAGATCGGGAGAGCATGTGTCGCTCCAGCTTTCAAAAATTGTGCACAAAATCACACCACTCCACTCTCCCACTCTGCAGCACACTCTTACCCTTCATGTCACTGCATGAGTGTGACAGCAAATTAGCAGGTGCAGAGGACACAGGACAGAACGCATTATACACCCGAACAACCAGCTGCCTATACACCAACAGCTACCGATCCTCCTCTATCCTCAATTGTGAAGATGAAAGGTGTGTTATAAGCGAAGGTCATCGAGTACTTTACTCTGAAGTCAAGATGAAAGACCATGATGTGTGTAGATGCTCTAATGTTCACCAGCAGCCATCACTTCAAAGACATACTGCTGTCTTCCATGATTTAGACCACTCCAGGACAGATGTGGAAGGACTCTGGCAGCATGGGATAATCCCTCCCTTATTTTGTGTTTGTTTTTTGTTTTTGTTTTTTTTTTTTTATCTCCAGGCCTGGTGTGCAACAGGACTTTTGATAATTATGCCTGTTGGCCTGATGGACTCCCCAACAGCACTGTCAGTGTCTCATGCCCGTGGTATCTGCCATGGCATCATAAAGGTATGGGTTACTAGATACAGAGTGTTTGGCACTCACGTTGATTCTGGGCACCTTAAAATATCCTGCAGATAAAGACAGCTGTCTGTGATGACTGGGCTATTCAGTAAATGTGTGTGTGTGTGTGTGTGTGTGTGTGTGTGTGTGTGTGTGTGTGTGTGTGTGTGTAGTTCAACATGGCATGGTGTATCAGGAATGTGACGCAAATGGCCAGTGGGTGACTACAAAGAATACCAGCGAGTGTGACTCTAATGATCCAAGCCAGGTAGGAAAAATCTCTCTCGTTATTATTTCCAGACATTAGACAGAGAAACAAGAAATTACTTCTTTCATTTATAGACGAAATGCTACTGTTAAGTTCAATGTGTTTATATGTTTTAATTTGCAGCAGTACTATGGCCACATTCGGGTCATGTACACAGTGGGCTATTCTTTATCACTGGTGGCGCTGGTCTTGGCACTTGGCATCCTCATATTTTTCAGGTAACAATGATTTTCAGTTCAAATAAATTCAGAGAAAAAAACTTCAGTTCAGTGCTACAATAGATTCTGCATCAAACACAGCGCAAAGTAGAAACGATGTTTAAAGGTATACTGTATAATGTGAGATTATGCAGTATACACACAATAATCAGAAACTGTCCATTATAACCAGCTGTCAGGGCTTTTGTAACTTTGTAATGTCACAAAAAAGAAGTCACAGCGCCCACCTTCACCCCAAGCCCCACACACCCACAAACCACAATCCAGCCTTCCTGGATTTGGTTGTTTGAGTGTTTACCTGAAATCTGCTAGGGTTAGCAGACCTGTTGTTACCAGAGCTACAGCGTGAAGCCTGAGAGAGGAGATATAGTGAGTTGGGTTTTGGTTCTTGAAAATACAAATATATCTTCATGTGGACATCAACACTTCAAATAAAACCAAGGAAAAGTGTTAAGTATGAGACCTTTAAGTTGAAAGCTCCACCGCAGTTTATCTAATTACTAAAGTGACTAGAAAATGAAAAGAAAAGATTTCTATCTTGTACAGACCGATGTTGCCTCTCCTCCATTAGGAAACTGCACTGCATGAGGAATAACATCCACATGAATCTCTTTGCCTCCTTCATCCTGCGAGCGCTGTCAATCCTCATCAAAGATGCTCTGCTGGTGTCCAACATCACGTCGCAGGACCACAGCGGAGACCAGGAGCAGGGATTCCCCCAGGCATCTATTCCTCCAGTGGAGCTGCTGGTCAACAATGGGGTCAGTGTGAGTGATCTGCAGATAAACAACAATCCACAGACAATAATGTTTTGCAGTGATCATTGTGCACAAATTATTAGAGGGGGGAGGCATTGTCAAAAAACAGCGGTAGCCACAGAGATAATTGTTGGGGCTAATCATCCATTTTAAGTTAAGAGGGTCCACTATGCAGATTGATGTGTAGAGTCTTGTGTTGGGGGGGAGGGGGGGGGGGGGGGGGGCACAGCTGGCTGAGGCTGGCGT